>JAOVYX010016932.1:0-23385 GCA_035668315.1 Drosera spatulata | reverse complement strand
AAGTGTATTCTCAGGAGGCAGCGCGAGTGAACATGGTTATCCTTATAGTCGATGGTCAGGATCTCGCTAACTTCCGAGACCAACCATTTCCACGGAATCCTGTACGTGGAAGCTGCAAATTCATTTTACATCAGCCTATCCTTTGTGCCTCTTGTTTCTGAAAGAGAGTTGGAGTTTTCTGATGCAAGCCGTGGTTCTGTCGACGAAGAGTTCTCAGTGTAGATGACACAGCAATTTCCGTGCAAAACAATGGGCGACTGCATCCGGACTGAGGCAGTTCGACAATAGACGGAAGAAGCTAATCAACTAATCTATTCAGCGGAACTACGTATGCATAATAGAGAGGATTAGATCAGTTTTGACGTGCTGTTGACCCTGTAAGTTTGTTACATTATTTGAAGCTGTCAATAACCGTCTCGGTTTACTTGACCAGTTGTGTGGAATTGTGAAGACCTGTTGAGTGGTGCGCTTTATAGCTCCTGTAAATTGATTCTTGAATAACAAAATAATCCTTCTAATAATACATAGTTTCTGTCTTCAATTGTAGGTTCTTCATCTTGGATTACAAAGCGAAATCTGTTCATAGTTCTTTCTACGCAAACAAGAAGGAAATGAAACAAAGTATCCTCTAAAGAATGATTTAAATGGTAATGCAAATGCACCAGTGCTCGACTTTGATTCAACAAATAACTGGCGCCAACTTAAGCTATCGAGATCTAGAAGAGGCAATTAATGAATGTGTAGCTACTAAAACTCCATAACACATTGGCAAGCCTATATCTCTACAAGTAACCGCTTGCTGAGAATGCAAGTGACCAAAAAATCTGATGTCCAGGATCATGAATAACACACTGTTTCTCTAGAACTCCGCCTGCTCGCTATCGATGATGTTAAATTCTCGCTAGACGCCAGCGTCTCTTCCTAGCCGTTCTCTCAGAATCTTCACTCCCATATACCTGCACAAAGCGCAAGGCCAGTTCTACCATTTCAGCTTCTTCTCAAAGAGGTTGGTCAAGAATTGTCGCAGTAATTGGGGGAACTAAAGGTGTAACGAAAATGATTAGCATGCTACCTTCCCAGCATCATTACAGTGGCTTGAGGATTAGTTCCAGGAGACTCAAAGAAAGTTGATCCATCAATGATTCGGAGTCCATTGACTCCAAGAACACGGTAACCAGGCCCGACAACCTTGCCTACATGACATCCTCCATGGTAGTGCCAGATCGTGATGACAGTGTCCTTGCAGAACTGTTCCAGGCTGCTTGTGTCATTGGTGTGCTTAGGCAGGAGGTTGATGTTAGCCTTGACGCTCAAGTTCAGCAGCTTGTCGGCCGAAGCCTTGTCCAAGCGAGTGTAGTTGATGAAGTGCTTGGAGTTCACTATCTTCTCCATCATCCGAATGCCATAGACACAGTGCTTGACATCAAGAGGATGGCTGAAGTAGTTGAATGTGACGGATGGGTTGTCGTCTGGGTTCGTGTTGATCAAGCTCAGGTGGCCTTTGGACTTGGGCGAGGCGAGCTTTTCCAGGATGAAACCTCCCATGAATGCTTCAAATGGTAAGTCCTCCTTGCTGTCTTTGTATGCTTGAATAGCCTGTACTGTTCTCTTCTTTGGAGGAATGGTGGGAAGTTGGCCGATCTGCGCAAATCATCAAACAGATTAATACTTTTCCGATTTTTTTTTATGAGGAAGTACTTTTCTGATTTACCGGATTCTTCTCTATGAACTGTAAGCAACAGTAGGCCGACACAACATTGATCACTTATCTAATGATTCCATGACAGAGTGCTAAGAGATTAACCAAAATTACCTCAGCAGAGACAATTCCATGGTGGCGCTGTATACTGTCGCCTGACTGGCCAAACCCGCTGCTAGCCTCAATGTAGACACCCATCTTGGTTATACCAACTGTTTGAATCAAAGATTGCCTAACCGGCTTATTGGTAGGGACGAACACGGTGTTCATAGGATTATCTTGCATGCCTTTGCCCACGAACTTATTGTCAAGGACTACAGAAATGTTTAGCTTCTCCAGGTCTGCCTTTGGTCCTATGCCGCTTAAGAGTAACATCTGTGGACTTCCTATTGCCCCAGATGACAGGATTACCTCGCTCCTGGGATTCCTCGACAGGAACACTTGATGTTCCTCTCCATGTTCATCCTTGAATACCACTCCCATTGCCTTCGGCTTGCTCCCTATTCGAATAAGGAGCACAACAAGACATACATGAGTAACTGATACCAATGGCCAAGTTTATATGACAGAATCCATCTACCAAAGTTTCAAACTCATAATATTGGTTCTGAAATATTATCTGTATCTTAACAGTTTCCACGACTTATACCTGAAGTATCGAAAACAATCCTCTGAACTGTCGCGTGAATCAAGACATTGAGGTTTTGGGGATTGCCAGAAGTGAGAAGCTCCGCGGCAGTGTGTCGTCGTCCACTGTCATCAAATATGGTACCTCCGACCTTGGTCCCGTACTTGTGATCGTAAGTGAACCCATTGAAAGGCGAAATCCCGACTTCCAGTAGGCTGTCCCTGACTGCTCTTTGCCAAGGAGCAAGCTTTGGCTTGTGTGCTACTCTTTTCTCGATCCATGGATATGATTCATTCACTAGCTTTGCATCCCATCCTACCCTCTTCACGTAACTGCATGATGAAGTTTTCCAAAATAACTATCAAATACCAGGAAAGCTACACTGTAGACTTTGACATATCCGATGAATTTCAAAGTATGATATCAAAGTAGTTTCTCGATAGACCAGATTCATTCATGAACAATTTATCATCAACTTACATTTTTCTATCAGCCTTAATTTCTAAATATGATATCAGCAATCAGATTTTAATGTTATGAGTTCAAATCATGTTGCTATCATCAGTTACAACTTGTTCTGATATATCACAAACTTCACTAATCTTGTGAGTGAGTTTCTGTGATAATTACATCATCTAATCGAATATCTTATTTTTTAAGATCCAATATCGTATCTATTTAAATATATAAAGTTACATTAACATTTTTTGATATCAAAGTTTGATTTTTTGTTTCATACCAAATTTGGTTCATAAAAAATTAAATACCTTCACATTTATGATTACGAATTAAATATATTTAATATGAAATATATTAGGTGCACCCCGAACCTGTACACCCCCACCACTCCTGTGATATTTGATTGACTGAAACAAATAAAATGCAATTAAGAAAAACAATAATAAATTAATCCCACCAATCAAAGAATCACAATAATAAGGGGGTGTACACCCTCGGCACGTATTAATGATTTTCCCTTTAATATGCATTGACATCTCGTTTTTTCTAATATCCAATATGTTTAAAACATATAAAAAAACATAAAAATATAATACAGAAAATATGAATATGTTATAGTGTTCTTTATAATTTAAGTCATCATCACAAATGATCAAATAAAATATTTATATGATTAGAATAAAAACGTAACATCAAAATTGGATAATGTATTTTTTATAAGAATTAATATCTTATTCTTTTGTGTTTATTATGAATCAACATAAAATAAGTACTCTTTTTTAATAATCCTGATTAATTTACATATTAAATTTTAAAAAATAATCATATATATTATGATGAATAATAAATTATCCGAAATATAGACTTAACAACAAAATTTATGTAACATTTATTAAAATTTATTTACATGTAATTACTTGGAAAATATTAAATATCGATAATAAAAATTTATTAATATATTAAAATCAGATTTAGAGCTTATTTAATGCAACACAACATATAGAATTTAAGTCCAATGACAGGAGCACGTAACAAGTGGAATACCACCTCACCGTTGTCTTTGATGGTATCATGATGGTCAAGGTGTGTCCCATGTGACATGATGATCTATATTTTTTTCCGAACAACCAAACAGCAAAAGATACAAAAATTTGTTTCTTCTAATGTTAACTAGGATAATGCTATGCCCCATGACATTCATATGTATGAGAATGTGTTTTTGATATTTTAATTGATGAGTAATTGTTATAGTGGACGGTTGGATGCAACATTCAACCCTGAAATAGAAGTTCAATATAAATTGAAGAGTACCTTTTTAAAACTGGAAGAAAAATGTCATTTTCTTGGTATCCAAAATGGGAAAATAACATTGGAGTTCTATTGGGTGAGCTTAAGCTTTGGGGGAAAACAATTTGCTCTCATGAGATTGCCAGAGCTTGTATTTTCCTTATCTTGATAAATTATGAGGGAATATTAATGCATTCAGAGCAAAATAACTTTGGACATTGTGATTTGATTTTTTTTTTCTATTGAAAGAAAGTTATTGAAGTTTTGAAGTCGAATAATTTCTTCGATCATTATATCCCTGATTGATATAAGCTCAGACGCTATTCTTTCATTCTAAATTTTAATGTTAAACATTAGGTTATAAAAATATTTTGGATCTGGTGAAAAGTTTTTGAAATGTGGGTTATAACCTGTTCACTCATATCTATTCTTCTCCCTTTTCTACATGATTGATGTAAAAAATCACTAACTCAAACGTACTTTTACTGATTTATCATGGTAACAATACTTATATTTGTCATAGAACCCAAAGCGAATGACTCAAGCAACATTTTCATTTGGAAATAAATGTGAGCCTTTTTGTGAAGTAAAACAAGACAAAAAGACTTTGGATGAGAAAAAGGACCAAAAATATAAGTGTATTCACAGTGCAATGAATTAAAAGTGGGGAAGCTGAAGACGTAAATGTCATGACATGAACGACGAAGTCAGTTGTTTAATGTGTATTGTCCCCTCTTGCTCGTGATCCTTTACACCATATGTACCTGACTTTTCAACTCTACTCTGCTTCAATCTTTGATTCACGCAACACAGTAACCTCAAAACTAAGGTACCTTTATGGTCACTCTGATTTCATCATTTTCCTTTACAAAACTATTGTGACCATATCTTTCCCTTCCTCATCCAAGCATAGGTTAAAATAAACAGTTTCAAAACAGATTTTTTATTTTGTCAAATAAAGCCTCGGAGTTTTGATGATGGTCAAGATAAACTCAATTTCGGTGTTTTAAATTATAACCTTGTCGGAAGGAGATAGTCGTCGTATGGTTTAACCCGTAAAATACACTGAGTGAAACGTAAAACACACGACGGGACGAAGTTGTGTGAAAAGTTAAAGTCTAGCATTGATGTCTCCTTACAATAGGCAAGATGATCCTTGAACTGGGTCGGCCCAGGACACATTATTTAGAATCCCCACGCGGTTCTCTCTTTCATTTAAAGCTATGTATGTATACACTTCTATGGTACGCTTTGGAGGGTGACACATTAATAAGTTGTACTAGTATACATTGTTGAGCATTCTAGGATACAATATGTTACCATTATTTCCCAAAGTAATTGGTACAACAAATTTTGAGAGGTTGACTCCTAGAAAAAGAACATATGAAGGCTCGCAGTTCGAGACGAACAATGGATCAAACCAAATGCCAGATAAGTGGTTTGCATTCAATGCCCACGAGCTCGCTCCCTAATTGACTTGGCTTGCCCATCATTCTTTCAATGAAATAGAGACCACTGATACTAAATTGCTTACTAACACTAGCACAAACCCCTCACAATTTTTATTTTTGTTACACCAAGCCTATCTAAGTGCAATTGTTTCAAGAATGATTACATTAGCCGTTTTCAAACTAGGATCATTTTTATTGATATCCTCGAGAGACATCGATACTCTGATTACATAATTAAAACAAAATAGTTACTTATTAAGTTAATCTTTCTCATCAAACACTCTAAACTAGTTTTTTGAGATAAGGGTGAATAATACTGATGGGTCAACTTACAATCATCTCGGACAACCATGGAAAATCTCCATACCAAATCAGTTTAACACCGCTTTAATCCCAGCTAAACAGACCCGTAATAGTATAAAATAATAACCCTAACTCAAAGAATCCAGTTAAGCTCTAAACTACCCATATAGTGTAGGGGATTAAAATTATTTTCGTCACATACCTTGAGCTTGCTCTGGTATAGAACCCAGCATTGATGCCAGTACCACCACCGAGCACCCTCGCCCTGCTATTAAACACCCCGTCCGTCGACACGAAACACTGCGACGCCGACCCCGGCGAGGTGTCGGCGAGCGAGAGGTGGAAGTTCTGCATATATGATACATTGTAGTTGTCAAATGGCAGGCCGCCTCGCTCCAACACCAGCACCCTGAATGTTTCCGATAGGGTGGCGGCGAGCGGGCAGCCCGCTGTGCCGCCTCCGATGATTATGTAATCGTAATCGATTTCGTCTTGTTTGGAGGAGGACGAGGACGAGGACGAGGAGGAGGTGGTGGAGGGGAATGTGCTTGCTTTCTTGATGAATGGATAGTTGTTGTCACCTGCATTCCCTGAATTCATTTTTTGAGTTTAGTTGATTTCTTGTTGATTGTGGATTCCATCATTTCTTTAATTTTATTTTTGCATTGAAAGAACTTTGTACAAGGGGTAATTTGTAGAATTCTAATTGATGTTTGAAAGATGGAAAACAAAGAAATTTCATCCTTGGGAGATAAAAACATGGAATGCAGAAACAGTTTCCAATGAATTGGAAATTTTTCACTGAAAGATGAAGGGGCACGTTGGGAATGAAGAAAGTTGATACTAGAACATAAACATATCATGGGTCTATTGAAATTTGATTTTGGACGCAAACGTCGTGTTTATAACGACAGATCGTATCACAGCAGAAATGGGATATGTCACGGGGATTTGCTACACCATTGTCACGAATCGTTCAAGCAACGCGACAATGGTGCTAACACAATGCCCGAACATTCTTTTCCCCTCCGAACACACAATCAATCCAAGTGAAAATGTACACATCACAGCATAATATGTAAAAGAATAAATAACAACCCAGAGAAAATTGAGAGAGAGAAAATGCACCTTGGGATAATGCATCTGATTCAGAGGAGGAGAAGCTAAGGGATTGAAGGAGAATGATAAGGAAGAGGAAGAGCTTCAAAGCCTTAGCCAACTCCATTTCGATGATGGTGAATTGGTGATGATATGTTTTTGAGACAATGAGAGAGAGACCTTGGTAGATGTGCTCAACCTCCAACTGGGTTGTTATCCTTGGACTCCGTGGCAAGGTTCTATTGGCCATACACACATTTCATTGAGCAAATTTATACTCCCTGTAGTATAGTATTCAGCATAGAAGTTTAATACGAAGAAATTTCTAGTAGGAGTATGCGGTTTTGGCGAGGGGAGAAGGTTAAAATAAAGTATTTCAATGTTTTATTTTCTTCATCTCATAATATAATATTTGTTTTTTAATATTCTATAATAATTATAATATTATTTCATTTGAAAATTTTTTCTTCAAAGTTATCAAAATAATTATATTTTTTATTTTATATCACATCAATTTATTTCATTATCATTTTTTCTTTCATTCTTTTTCGCTCTCTTTATTATCACACAATCAAAAAAATAATTTAATTATTATATATAAAAATCAATATATATATATATATATATATAAATTTTGTAAAAAAATCAACTGTTACGTTGATTATATGACTGGAGTGGGAGTATTACTTACTAACAGGAGGAGGGAATGCTGTGTAGGAGAATTAAATGTGAGAGTTCAAGAGACAGCTAAGCTTTTCTTTGGAGTGGTTTTGTGCAAGTGACAATTTTTTTTGTAGGGGACATTCTATCCTATGGTTTTCCAAATTTTTGTGTTCTCTCACCTTGTCTATCTAACTCATTATTCATCCGTTCGAAAGGGCTGCGTGGTTGAACGACTTAACATCATTTTACTCAATTTAGTCGTGTAGCGTTAGTGATAATCAATATGTATTGATTATCAACAATATCATTCTAGACGTTCTTGTCATGAATATAATCAAAAAAAATAAAATATTATACGGAGTCTTATGCTTATCATAGATAATAAAAAGATTATTTTTGGTACTTTCTCCTTTGAAGTTGAACAAAATTTCATTTATGGTTACCGTTGGAGGAGGAAGCGTTGGCTCGGCCGCTTGGAGGAGAAAGTTTCATTAGTTGAGAGAGAGGACGCAGCTCATTACAAGACCGAAGACTCCCCTACTAAATTACTGCAACTTTGGCCAAG
This sequence comes from Drosera spatulata, assembly GCA_035668315.1. Classification (NCBI taxonomy): domain Eukaryota; kingdom Viridiplantae; phylum Streptophyta; class Magnoliopsida; order Caryophyllales; family Droseraceae; genus Drosera; species Drosera spatulata. Next base: position 15,232 of record JAOVYX010016932.1, on the reverse strand, counting down.
GTTTTATGTGGTGATTCTAACTTTGGATACAAAGAGATAACACAACAGAGATGGTCTAGGAGGCGATAACTGAATGCGATTATTTGCCGTATACTATTAACGGCTGCATATGTTGGTCTTCTTTTTACTCAACGGTCATTTTTTACTTTTTTTAAAAATAAACAAACATTTCAGTTGTTGCGTGCTTTGTTAAGACTAACTTTGATCAACAGTACAAAATGACCACACATCAATCTACATGAACTTGTGCACCAAAATTTCCTCTCTTTCTCCAATCTTTGGTTGTTTTTATCTTCCTTTCGTTTCTTCCTCTTCATTTTTCTTTTTTAAATCTGTCAAGTTCGAACAATTGGTAGCAACATTTTGACGAAGGGGTTCCGCGATCTGTCTTGTTGGTGTTGAAGGTGCTTCAGTGATTCTCGTGGTCTCAATTGTGACCGGTAAGAGTTGAAAGTGGAGCATACAAATTACACAGGTCGGGAAAAAATTCATAGGGCTCAGAAGCAAAGAAATTTGGACTGATGACCGAACGATTGTAAATTGTCATTGCACAGACGACACCACGGTTGTTCTAAGAACTCAAACCGGACGATCTTTGTTGCAGGTCGGCAACGGCCCAACCTCTATGAAAGGGATCTCCTGACTCATATCTACACGAACAAGCACAAATCAGACAAGATCCATACGTAGAGTCCGTAGGCATTGCCAAACAAACAGAGATATAGAACGCATATGACGCATGACATCCAGTTAAGAAACATCCCACTTATTCTTACACAATACTGCACACCACGAGATGTCAACCGACGAGTTCTCAACTTGTTCATGGCACATTCACATAGTTGTAACCATTGCATACATATAATGCCACATCAGAAAAAGGGAAGACGAGAATGTTGCCTGAAGTTCGTGACATGCTACACACAATCATATAACTGAAGCCAGCAGGAATCGGAGACAACTGAAGTAATTTATCTTGTAGGAGATGAAGTGAACCCCCTGATAAGTGAAGCCAATCCTGATAGTACAGAGAGAATAGCAACACCGACCGCAGTAACTGGACCACCAAGAATGGCAACGGCGGTAATGCTAGCAGTCCCAAGGGAAGCAAGAAAGCCAATCGTGGCCATCGCTGCTACTGTGTGGTCTTTATGCTCCTTCTAAGAAACCAAATTAAACAAGGCATCAATTCGCTGTGGATTGCAGTCCAAGACTGGCTCTTGATATTCACTCTGTAAAAATGTATGCTTAAGTTTTTCACACTTGCAAGGATGTCTAATACAGAATATGCCATTCCTGCATCTAAAGCTAAGTCATGTACAAACAATTTGAGAAACTCCCATTATTTTTAGGGAAAAACGAGTTTGTTTAGTCACGAATAAGTTTATCCATGGCTAATACGATCTAACCATCATGATTTCAAGTTGGGTCGTTATTATGCTTTTAATTCTCTTTATATTTTCTTTTCTTTTAACTTAAAAAATCACAAATATTAAATACTGACCATTGGATTCCATCAATACCTGATAAGTTTATTTGTGACTAACTACAAACTCAACAAGCCCTAAAAAATAAGATAAAATAAGCCTTTCGAGGTATCTAAAATAGGGGAAAAAAAACAAATAACATTTTTCACTGGAGACCCTCATATTTATCTTGACTGTAAAGCAATTGTCATGATCTTTCGACTATGGTAATGCTAAAAGATATGCATAAACTCAGAAAAACTCGAGGAGTGTCAATTATAACCAAAAGAGATCATACCTCGTTAGTATCGTGCTTGACCAATATTGAATCAACGAGCTCCTTTGACGCTAACCAGAATGTTCTCAACAAGGAATGGCAATAACTAGGAGTTAAAATTTGTTGGGTTAAACACACTCGGATACTAATTGAACTAATCAGGCGGATAATAAATGAATCAAATAACAAAGGCGAAAAACATGAGAACTTTTAACGTGGAAAACCCAGTGAGAAAAAAACCACGGGACTTTTATCAGAGTCCACCCAAACTTCTTCACTGATCACAAATTAATGGATGCATACCAATCTTCTTCTCTACCATACGTAGAGGACAACAAGCCTTGACAAACAATACTATCTCATCAACACTAGGTGGAAATACAAGAGGGAGAAGCAACATAAAACCTCCCGGACAGATGGCCAAAATCTGACCAGAAACAGACCTTTTCAGTGTCGGATTGTCCTGAAATTTGGATAGCTAGTAGACGACTTTAAGCTCTACAACATATCCGAAAATCAACATCATCGGACAAGATTTGATCCTCCAAACAGGTGCTGAAAGTTTGCTGGTCTGAATGTGGCTAAATCGAGTTTTGTTGCTTGTTGTGTTTTTTGGTCTCTTGCGGCTGCTTACTTCCCTGGTTCCAACATAAAGAGTAGATGCAAGGGAATACTAGGTTAACATGTCTTTATTGGGCTTGGGTTTAATCCAAAGATGGGCCATGGACCCAACAAATCTTCCCCTCCATGCCCATGAAGGAAGGAAAAATCGAAAGTCGACTCCTCTCAGTGGGAGTCCATGTGTGCAAGCTTCTTGCACAATTCAAACTTCTCTCTGGTAACAACCTTAGTCATCATATCAGAGGTATTCTTGTCAGTGTGAATCTTTATCAGCGTCAGCAGCTCATCTTCAATCACTTCCTGCAGCCAATGGTATTTCACATCAATATACTTTGCGCGAGAATGAAATGTAGAGTTCTTGCTCAAGTCTATGGCACTCTGATTATCACAGTAGATTGCATACTTGTTCTGTTTCAAACCCAACTCTTGGAGATATCTTTTCAACCACAACATTTCTTTTCCAGCTTCAGTAGCGGCAATGTACTCTGCCTCAGTTGTAGACAATGCAACATATTTTTGCAGTTTGAACTATTGTGAAATAGCTCCCCCTGCAAAAGTAAACAAGTACCCAGAGGTAGATTTTCTACAGTCAAGGTCTCCTGCCATGTCTAAATCTATATACCCTTCCAAGATTGGATCTGAACCTTCAAAACATAAGCATAACTTGGAGCTGTCTTTCAAGTATTTGAAGATCCCCTTCACAACTTCCCAATGATCTCTCCCTAGATTATCAAGAAATCTGCTTACAACACTGACTGCTTGTGCAATGTCTGGTCGTGTACACACCACGGCATACATAAGGCTGCCAACTGCAGATGAGTAAGGAATAGTTGACATCTCTTCTCTTTGCGACACGGTAGATGGACAAGATTTCTTACTCAGCTTGAAATGACTGGCAAGAGACGTGCAGACAGATTTCGCACTCTGCATATTGAACATTTCCAACACGCGTTCAACGTATTTTTCTTGATAACCACAACTTTTTTGTCTTCCTGTCACGAACAATTTGCATTTCCAGAATTTGTCTAGCTGGTCCTAAGTCCTTTATATCAAAGGTCTTGAATTGTTGTTGCTTCAGTTTTTCAATCATGGAGACATCTTGGCCGATGATCAGCATTTCATCAACATAAAGGAGAAGAACAATAAACTTGCCATCAGAAAACCTTCTGAAGTATACACAAGAATCTGTCTTAGTTCTTCTGTATCCCAGACTTAAAATAAGTGAATCAAACTTTTTATACCACTGACACGGTGCCTGCTTCAGTCCATAAAGACTCTTCTTCAGCCTGCACACCAAATGTTCTTTTCCTTTCACTTTAAAACCCTCTGGTTGCATCATGTAAATTTTCGCATTTAAGTCACCATGTAAAAATGCAGTTTTCACATCTACCTGCTCAATCTCAAGATTCATGTTACCTGCCAAACCCAGAATTATTCGTATAGATGTCATCTTCATAACTTGAGAAAATATCTCATCCAAATCAATTCCCTTCTTTTGTCCAAATCCTTTCACTACCGGCCTGGCCTTGTGTTTTACAAGTTTATCATTGGCATCCCTCTTTATCTTGAAGACCCATTTGTTCTTCAATGTTTTTCTACCCTTAGGAAGTGATACCAACTCATAAGTTTGATTCTTATGCAAAGAATTCACCTCCTCCTGCATGGCCTGCATCCACTTGTCTCTGTCACCGTGGATAACTGCTTCTTGAAAACATTTTGGCTCTCCCTCATCAGTAAGAAGAATATGCTGAGAAGGGAGATATCGCTGTGAGGGTCCGCGCTCTCTTACAGATCGTCTAACATGAGGCTCTGTAATCTCTGTTGTCTGTGGGGGCTGCTCCCCCTGTACTGGAAATTCATGCCCTAGTAAACCTCCTTCTGGTAACTCTTGATTCTTATGATCAATATGTTCTTCATGAACCTCTTCTTCATTACTAGCATCATTTGCAGAAGTAGACGAAGATGTTGGATCAATCATACCACCCACTGCACGACTAGACTGCGTAGTTTTCTCAAACTGTGAAATATTCTCTGCCTCGCGGAATATCACATCTCTAGTTCTGAAAATCTTCTTCTTTTCAGGATCCCAGAGCCTATACCCGAACTCTTCATTGCCATAACCCAGAAATATGCAAGGGACTATTTTATCATCAAGCTTTGATCGCTACTCTTTGGAAATATGAACAAAAGCTTTGCAACCAAACACCTTCAGATGAGAGTAGGACACATCCTTACCTCTCCACACCCTTTCTGGAATGTCAAAATCAAGAGCAGCTAATGGGGACCTATTGATTAAGTAGCAAGCTATGCTAGCTGCTTTTCCCCAAAAAGATTTTGGCAAATTTGTCATCTTCAACATACACCTCACTTTCTCAATAATTGTGCGGTTGTACCTCTCTATAACCCCATTGTGCTGAGGAGTTCCAGGAACTGTCTTCTGATGTCGGATTCCGTGTCTAGAACAGCAGCTCTCAAACTCTCTGGATATGTACTCCCCATTATTATCTGTGTGAAGACACTTGAGAAGCTTTCCTGTTTCTCTTTTTGTCATGACATGAAACTGCTGGAAGTGCTGAAAAACCTGGTCCTTAGTTTTCAACAAGAATAGTCAGAGCTTCCGTGAAGCATCATCAATAAAGGTGATGAAATATTTGTTGCCTCCCAGTGATGGAACATCAATCGGACCACAAACATCAGAATATATCAGTTCTAAGATATCTGACTTCTTCTCAAGATGTTTCTGGAATGAGACTCTATGCTACTTGCCAAAAATACAACTATCACATGTATTGAGAGTCTTATCCTTTGCAAAATGAATTAGAGACTTCTTGGTCAGAACCTGCAAGCCCTTGTCACTCATGTGACCTAATCTCCTATGCCACAAATCAGGCGAGGAATCATCATCTGCAGCATTCAACCCAGTTTCACAGATCTTTACTCTGGTCTTGTATAAAGTACAACACGCTTCTCCTCTGGTAACTACTAAGGATCCCTTGGTAAGCTTCCACTTTTCATTACTGAAAGTGCTCTCAAACCCCTTTCTATGATAGGAAAATATTTTTATATATGATAGGAAAATATGGACGCTATATCAAACAGCATCGTTTTACATTGCATTATATGGCTTCGTATCGCTTTTAAGAGTCATTCGTTTCTTTTCATTTATTTAGGGTTCATAACTTGACTCAAAAACGGTAACTCCAAGGATATGACTGACTCGGAGTACGGAGATAAGATGTCAATCGTTAGCCGGGCTACCCAATAGATTTTGTATATTCGCATCTACCTACTTTGTGCGTCGTCTTGTACCTTTTGTATGTATTCAATAAGACACCGTATGCCAGCATTGAGATAATTCGGACCTCCCTGCAAAAAGCAACCCGTGGTCCCACCACAACGGCGTAGAAGCCGCCGCATGCGTGCAAAGAGGATGGGGGATGCTCACCGCTCCCTAGTTAGTTATCACCCGCGACGATGACTCAAAGGATAATATTGGAGTGCAATGACTCAACTATAAAATTTCTTTTGAATAAACAATATGAATGTATAACTTTTCTCTAATATAATCTGTATAATATTATCATGATATTTACTTTGTTCTTCTTTTTTTACTGAAATGATTGCAGTTATCAAATTAATCATATCACCATGAATTAGATCAAGTTGTTATAATATGCAATATAAAATTTTTTGGCTTTGTTTCTTTTTGGCAAAAGCTATTGGTTTTTTGTAATTTTCAATCGTATCATTTTCTCGTAATAATTTACACTAACGATAAAAATATTTACACACATATTCTATTATCATTATATATATAAAAATGTTAATACTATTTATAAACTAGAAAAGAGAAAATATGAAAAGGTTTTTTACATAATTATTAAATATATTGAAAATGAAATTATTATTTAACTCCTCAATTATAATTGAATTGATTGATATATAAACATTAATTTAGGATGACATATTTCTTTTAAAAAAAAATACATAGGATGACATATCATAACACACCATAACATCCAATGAGATAATATTCCGAATTTAGAATATATATATTGATATATTGAGGAGTATGTATTATATCATTGAAGTCCTAAGATCATCTAATTTTTCTATTATCGCAACACAATCTGCAACACGCCGACTTCTAACGTTCATTTTCAATTTGATAAGATGGTACAAAATACGCCTGCATAATAATGTACATAAATTTCACAAAATTACAACACAGTTGTACCTTCAAAAACAGGACATAAAATTAAAACCCCTTGAGTTAGTACAAGGACAAACATAGACCAGTGATCAAAATAAGCCTATGAAGAGCAAAGCAAAAACCTGGAAATAGTCATGGAAGAGGACACTACAGTAGCGTTAGCGACCTACCAGAGTTGGCTACATAAAGATCATAAGTTACTGTGAATCCCTGCAATCTTGGAGTGGTTCGTAAGAACTTTGCGGATTGGTAACGAATTTTCACATTACCCGCACACTCCGTAGTTTACACCTGGCTTTGAGACAGAAGATGCGATGGCAGTGAAAGGCACGACTACCTCTAGATTTAGAAGAAACTAAACTGAACATGTCAATATGTGAGATTTAAACTTGTCCAGCTCTGCAAGAACCTCTTCTTCGGGTCTGTACAGCAGGTCGATTACCCGCCACATCTGCAGCAAAAAAACAGCACGTTGGCAACACAGGTACAGTCCAAAGTTGGACTCGAGAATGTCATCATACGAAAAAATCAAGAGATTACCATCACTGAATTGCGCATCAAAACTCTTTTTCTTTTTTTTTCTTTTTTTTCAATCAATGGATGACATTGTTCGCATGAGGCACAATACCACACAATTTATAAACAGTGACATTCCCCTTCACCTGTTCTTTTTCGCACTTTTTTCCCGGAGGGGAATGGGGAGGATTATATCTATGACTTCTCGGGTTGGGGATTTGTCACTGTCCCTAACTCGTCAAGCTTTTCGATTAAAGATGAGCATCATGCATTTAGCAGCCAACTGTCAACAAGAGAGATGAGCCTTCGAATTTGCCCACATGAATGCGACAAAAATATTGAATCCATGTAACTGATGACATTCGGATAAAGATCGAGTCCTCACAGTAATAGCATCTAACACCGAACTGCATCCAAGCCTCTTAGGTAGCCGCATAGCAATGACTACCTCCCATTCAAAAGCCCTTAAACTAATGAGGCACGAAAACCAGGACCCATCGTACCAAAATTACAACAATTTCATTACCTGCAGAGTTCCACCGCCAGCGGTGCTTGCACAGTCATCCGACACACTGACGATGGTCCATGGATCAATGGAGTTCCAATGGAAGTCAACAACTTTATCCCTGCAAAATGGAAAACAAGCGAAAAATAAAATGGAAGGCAACATACAAGTATTTGAATCTTGGCACGCCATAATCTATTAATACGGATGTGCGAAGAGATGAAGTGATCTGTATTATATTGAGCAAAAAATGAGCGGATTAGCAGAGGAGGACCAAAGGAAACTACTGCCAAGGTTATACAAGTGGATATTAATATGTTGCAACTCATTAATATAAACCCTTTCCACTGTGCAGAAAATTGAGGATTCTGATTCAAGGTGATATTCATTCCAAAGACGCTCATCTACTAATAAGGTAACAACACAAGATTTTATGCCAAACTACTTTAAACCCCTAGAATAGAAGCGCAACTTAGTTGAGTGATCATGATCAACCTTGGCAATGTAATAACAGTCACTAGAGCTATAAAGATAGGCACTAGATCTCGGATATCGGATACCGGATATCGGAACATACCGGATATCCGATATCGGATGATATATTTGGGATATGCATGAAATTCGAATATAGCTTGGACTGGAATATAAATAAATGAAATATGATAGTGAAATGTTTAAAAACCATATGAAAATATGCAAAACCTAAACATAAAGCATTTAAAACGTCCAAACAATATCATTTTTTAAAATAAAGATTAAAATCAACTCTAATCTTCATCTTTATTTTCTTGGATTCCAATTACGATCTCTTCCCTTTCCAATGCTTTTTTAGTGCTCTTGGTTGTGTTTTTTTATTTTTTCCAATTACAATTCAAAAAAACGGTTTTTTATATTCAACAAAAAAAAATTGCTTTAAAAACGTTTTAACCCTAAAAATGGATTATGATTAAAAGAAACATTATATCGGACGACATGTCGCTATAACGGATACCAAAAGATATGTCGGATTTAATCAATATATCGGATGATATTGATCTATTTTTTTCATATTGGATTAATTATATAGTATCGTATCAGTGGAGTACCCGTCGACCCCACTGATGGGATAAAGGCTTGATTTGTTGTTGTTATATCAGTGGAGTATCCAAAACGATATATCGGACGATATATCGACACATATAAGGGATATTTAGAACAGTGGATAGGCATATATTCTTCAGAAAAAAAAAAAAAGATAGGTAGATATTTGTATGCTTTGCCACTGAAGCCGAGTATGAATAAGTACAGACGCATAGAGCTCATACCTATGTCCAGCATGCCTAAAAAACAAGCCCGGCGGATAGTTTCCCACTGTGTCACCACCAGCTCCTTGGGCCTTCTCTACCTGTTATTCATACACGTGGACTATGAAAAATATTTCACAAGGGAAGAATTTTCATGCAAAACCAAAGACAAGAAGAACAACAGATGACAACAGAGCTTTGAGTTATAAATGTTGAAAAGATAGCAGGAAAATGTATAACAAAGGAGTCATATTTTCATGAGCAGATTTAGTTAAATGGAGTGGCCCAAATGGCAAAGGTAAATATTTTACAAATAGAGATGGCATAATCTATCCCAGAAAGTTGCTAACCACAACTCCAATATGTAGAAAAATTCTAATATTCTAGCACTTTTTTCTCATGCTGGTGTCGAACTAGCTTTTGTTGGTCACCAGAACACTGCCACTGGGTCAGAACCCCTTATACCATGCCGTCACTGTTAGTTATCTTTCGATCAGCACTCCTATTTATTCTATAATAGCTGCAAGAGATGACGGCTGGATATACTTCCTAAAGAGAAAGACAAACACAAAAGGGACTATAGAAACCAAATATTTGCTCACCCTCCCATAATCCCAGATGTTTAAGATGCCATCCTCTGCAGCACTGCCGAAAACAGATCTGTTATGCGGGGACCACTGCAATCAAAATTCAGATCGTTACCCAATCATCATGTTTCTCTATAAGCTGGATGAGTTCGATGAAACAACAAATTCGTTTAAAAATGTATTACTCTGCTAGGGAAGTTTCTAGCAGTGATACCTGTACACAAAGAACTGCAGCCTCATGACCTGCAAACTTGTAGACCGGTGATCCAACCGCATTTGAGGCAAGCTTTCGCCGATCAAACATGTGGACTGAATTATCAGCTGACCTGTGTTTACAGCATGGTTACCCATGACATCATAAAATGTATGCTGCTCCATACATTATTGAAACAAAATTAGGAAAGAAGCTTGACTTCTGATGCCACGAGAGAGCAGAACTAAGACGAGAACCTTAGAAAATAGATGCTGACTAATTCTCTAGACGTTAGATTTTATTGTATCCCATGCTATACATGCAACATAACTGATATCTCTAAAGGAGAACGGACCAGGTAGAATTTATCAAGAGAATACAGGGAAGTAAACGCAAAGAAAGAAATGCAAAGTACACAAAATCTTTTTGACCTCCTAACTCCACCAGTCAACTTTGAACTTCTACTTACTATCAAAAGGAATTAGTGTGAAAATTGTCACGCTAATCTTTCTATGCGTTTAAATTTTGAAAGATGCCAGTCAGAAAGTATTAGTTGATACTTCCATTGGTGAGGTAGTTAAAGAATTTTTTCCAAGCATAGAGCTTCTCACAAGCCTCCACAGCAGACTTAACATAAACAAGCAAACCATTACTAACCCATGGGATCAAATAGGAACGAACCCCAACAACAAGTTGACACAACAACATACCCGGTTAGAATGAGATTTTCCTCATGTGGATTCCAATCAACACAGTGAATATCAGCATCATGAGCTCTTTCAACCTGTATGAATTCACACAAGTCGCTCATAGTGGTATACATGAGGAAATACCGTGCAATCTTAGTCTGCATCTCCATGAGGAAAAATATCCAGCCAAATCCATGGAGACAGAGGTGACTATACAATAGAGAGATAGTGCTGTCTAAATTGTTGCAGTTATCCGATTTTCTCAATGGCTGATTCTAATGATAAAAATCGGCCCATAATTACCCAAATCAATTGAGCAGAAAGGTCTGAAGTAGAATTTTCTGAAATGACCAATAATCTGGTGAATCGGCAAAATCATCCCCAACATAATTTATTAATCGGTTGATTAAGCCAATTCTGCAAACCATAATTACTCATATGAACAGAAAGAAAACAGAGGAACTTCATTTCATGGGTACAGCAGGGGAACTTCATTTCATCACAGTACAGGACAGGAGAAAAATCGACTGATTAAACTGTAACAAGCCACACAGAGAGTGAGGTACATCATGCTCACAATCGCAATCCATGGTTACACTTCTGCCATATAGCAAGAAGACATTTACCACACCAAAAATATGGAAAGCATATGAAACAGGAAAACAAGTTTTGTAGGATTTTTAGACTTGTGAAGTTAATGTCCAATCTGATATTTGCTTTTATGCATGACAAAAGGAATGTGAAAACCCTAGTAGCCATGAATCAACTCAGCAGTAGTTGTAATTCATATAAAAGATCAGCATTGCCTCAAGTGCATACTAAAGACAGGTTTAATCAAACCCTTGAAAGACCAAAAAGTAAAAATGATGTCACCTTAACAGCGGGATTGGTGCCAGATCTCGCATCCCACAGCATGAGACAAGAATCATCACCTACACTGCAAAATTCCTGCGTACTACCACAGATAAAGAAAATGTTGATTACTATGCGCTTATGTGGAATGCGAGAGTCTGTAGCATCATCATAAACCACATCACTGTGGTTGGAAGTATATAGTTTTTTTTTTAGTTTTTTTTTGGTGACGAGGGTGTCCGAGCAGCTCGCGCGCACCTCGACTAATCCCCCGGGCACTGACAAGGCGCCCCCCCACCAGCATCGGTAAAGCTTTGACCGAAGTCAACGGGCGTGACCAACATGGATTTTGAGGCTAGTGGGATTCGAACCCAAGACTTCAAGATGAAGGTTGAGTCGAACACCACTAGACCATCCCAGGTTGGTTGGAAGTATATAGTTTATGTCCATCATATTCAGATATGTATCTAAACCACAGCTTTCAGATCTTCAGCAGGGAGGCCCACAAGTTGGCATTACATGAGATTGAAACAGTAAAAAGCTTATATGGCAGGCGGCAAGTACATATACAACAAGTGAGCAAAACAAATTACCTTGAGGGGCAAAACTGCACATCTTCAACCGTTTCTTCATGCCCTGAGAAGATGCCTCGAGGTCCAACTGACGGACTTTCATGAGGCCCATCATTCCCCTCAATTGATTTTGAGGAAGATTTGATATTGGTCCCAGAAGAAGCTGGGGCCTTTTCCGTTGCCAATGTAGACATATGATCATGGATGCTCCACAGAACTACCGTTTTGTCCTTCCCTGGAGAGAAAACCCTTCCAATAGGTGAACACAGGAAAAGAAAGGTGACAGTACCTTAACCTCACAACATTGAAACGATGATTTGGTTACCACAGTATTTGATTTTGATGATTCAGTAGTTATAAGGCCTACTTATCCCTACACAACCTATTTCCTTGCAGCATGCCTGCTCCCTCGTTTGTTCTTGAAGACCGTGGTGACCAGAACCAAGAAAAGAGAGAAACAGATGGGGAACTAAAGAGATATAAGATGCAATAAGCATATCTAGAATTTAGTACCTCGATTTTCTTGCATGGAAACTTGGATTCATTTTCCAATCTATCATTCATGCCTAGCTTGGATTTGACTTCCTTTTTCGTTTTGCATTTTGCGCTTTGGAGATGCTCTTTATAAATCCAAGACAAACAAATAAAGCAAGGACACCGGATGGTTCGTCATCTTCTCAATGTTACACCGGTGGGCAGCCGGTAGGCAGATTCTATGATTCTTTATTCTAATAGGCCGATACTAAAACTGTTGTACGCCTGTTTATGAACAAATACTTCAAAAAGCTAAAAGCTGTAACCATCTACTAGCATGTTGCTAGACAAAGCTGGTAGGAGAAGCTTGAAGATACAGCATGAAGATTGATTTTTTGTCCAACAAATAAGAGCCAAAAAAGTGAATATAATGATGAGGGTTCCTCCTATAAAATAGTACAAAAACAAAACATTGCCTGAATTTGCAGTATAAATAGGAAATATACCAACCTCCAGAAAGTACTAGCGGCTCAGTGGAACACATTGCAAGAGCAAATTCAGCATTATCTCTATGGCCCATCAGAATCTGCAATGCAGATGATTGATGTTAATAACAACTCGCACGGTTATAAAGCAAATCAATACCCAAAAAAAAAAAAAAAAAAAAGGTGGTCACAGCATTCTCTATCAGGGACTGAGGATGTAAATTATCTTTGAAAATTCTCTACATAAAGACTTACCAGATCTGGACGAGATTCTGAAGTCCCCAAGACAGCATGGCGATTAGGTTGACTTTCCACATCCCAAATCAATACCTGTTAGGGAAAAGCATATTTGCATGAAATTAAACCTAGTTCATTTAAGAGTACACAGAAGCGTCAAGAACCATAGTCACAACTTGCCACCCTATATCGAGAATCCAAGGATTTCATTGGGAAACAAAGTAGTACTTACATCAGGACTATCAGTATGTGTGGCCACAATGTTACTGTTCCGCGGAAGTTCTCTGATTCTGTTCACCTAAGCAAACAAGATTAACCAATCATAATTTCAAAGGTGGATTACACAGGTCATTATTATAATGCATATTCAAGGAAATAAAGACTGAACAATGAGATGCATAAAAACCAAAATAAGGAAATATGCCTCGTTAATGATGCACGTGCCTTGGAATCACTTCATGAAAAGAACAAGTTTTCACCAAAAATACTGATTCCAAATACGATGCATACCTCTCCGGGATGTATAATAGTTTTATGCTTCCTGACAAAGGGAGACCTTGCCTCTTCATTGAACTGGAAGTCCAATACCAAAAAGTACAAATGAGTCAAAATCAATCACAGCATAAAAGATACTATGGCATGCCAATATAACCTGTGATATATGCTCGGCAGCAGCGACCCTTGATTTCACGACTTCAACATTCGCTATGACAAGAGTATTAGGAACACTGCCATCAGTCTGGAAACAAAGAACAGATAATAAGCACTGACACACTGCCTCCAATATCAATAATGCAGCAATGGCAAACATAATAAACAGACAAAGTTACCTGCTCCGAAAGATAAAGTCGTTGACGATTCTTGTAAGTTGCTTGCTCTAGAAGTGGTCCCCATCTGCAATATAAAAGACAAGTAACAGAAATGCGAGGAAAGATTGACTAACTACAAACATACAAGAAGATTTAATAACAGGGACAATGAATATAAAAGCTGGGTTTCTTAAAATGTGGTCAACCTATTTCGACCCTGAAACCTTTTTACGTATCTCATAAAAAACACATTTAAAATCATGTTTCTACTTGCTGAAATATCAATCATCCATGTCTGAGAGTGCACATTAGATCAAAGGATGACACAACATCTGTAGAGCATGACTTTATGGATGATGGATTTGAACATCAAACAATAAAATGCACGGGGCATGATTTGCATGGATTACTGAAGTGCTTGAGCTTGACTTGACATCAGTATTGATATGCCTTGACGATTCAAGAAAACTATTCAAGGGTCATCACTCACCTATAAGGTCAGTACGCGTCACACAAGGAAGCTCGACATCAAAAAAAAGAAGAAAAAAAGGTTTTCGTGGATATCCTTTCAAGTAACAAAGCATAATGGTGTTACTGTTAAGCCTAATTTCAACCAAATCAGGTTAACTCATTGAAGTTAACTTTACTTTTACAGAGTCAATCTTGTAAAGATCAAAGCTTGTACAGTTAAATTGAATATGAGATTGTTTCTTGTTTGGTATCACTATTGTTTCTGGTTTTCTATTTTCGTTTCAGATGCCGATGAAACTGAAATGTTTATTTTTCATTCATATATCTGAAACATAAGCAGAAAACAAAAAACAAAAAAACCAAAAAAGGGTTTCAGATTCTGTTTCTTGTTTTGTCTAGGTACAGTATTCAAGGTAGATGAGGGGGGGAAAGAAGTCTTTAAGTTAGCTAGATCAAGAGACAGAAGAACTAAGGATTTAAGTCGGGTAAAGTGTGTTAATGACAATGCCGAACATATTCTTACGGCTGATGAGGACATTAAGGAAAGATGGAGAGAGTATTTTGACAAACTCTTTAATTGCACAAGCGAAGTGCCTCTGAATGAAACAAGTGGGAATGTAGATGTGATGATGAACCGATGTTACTTTCGCCGCATTAGGACAGAGGAAGTTAAGGAGGTTTTAAAGCGGATGAGCTCAAGAAAGTTTATGGGTCCAGATGAAATTCCGATCGAAGCTTGAAAATGCCTTGCGATAGAAGAAGTTAATTGGTTGACAAAACTCTTTAATAGAATTTTGATAGATAAGAAGATGCCTAAAGAGTGGAGAAGGAGTACTTTGATTCCTATATACAAAAACAAAGGAGATGTTCAAAACTACTCCAATTACAAAGGAATCAAACTTATCAGTCACAGTATGAAGTTATGGGAGAAAGTGATAGAGAAAAGATTAAGAAAAACTATAGGGATGACTGAGAATCAGTT
>JAOVYX010016931.1:0-23388 GCA_035668315.1 Drosera spatulata | reverse complement strand
AATTTGCAAACAATTTTTTAAATAATCTTTTCCCCCCCCCCCCCCCCCCCCTTCCTCTAGGTTATTTATTTTAAACTCTGAGATTTACAAACATGACTCAAAACACATTAAATAAAGAAAATTAGCATAGAAAGTTATGAGTGTATTTATACTTATCGCTATATAACTGGAGGGATTGCACATTCCTAATAATCTCCCCCTAAATTGATGATAACAAAAATTTAATTTTAAAAACAGGAAGCTAAATACTCAAAAAAAAAATTCAACTCAAAAGTTTGATAAAAAGTTTTCTGAAACAATAAATGTTATCATAAAGTCTAAAGATTACAAGACATTATATATTTTTACCTATATCCCTTGTGACCCCTCTAGTCCTTGTCTCCTTCCCTTCGGTTGCACTTGCGGTGGCCTGCATTATGCTTTCGTCTGTGCCTGGAAGATGGAGATCTGTCATCATTTTCTCTTTGATAGTGATGATGTTCCCTAGACCTTTCTCTTTTCTTCCTTTTTTTATGTCCTTGCCTTTTTCTCGACTACTTGAATCCTCCTCTTGAGATCTCAAGGGTTCCCTTGATGTCTTTCTCCTTTTTTGCATTTCCGCCCCCTAGGCTGCAGATGTCCTTTGGACGTGTTCCCTCTTTTTCTCCTCTGCTTCTTTTTCCTTTTGAGCATCTTTGGTTGCTGCATCCTTCTCCCCTTTTTTGTTAGCAATATGAGGGGGTGGTTGAGCTTTAATGGCTATAGTAAAGGCCTCGATTGCTTTCTTCAAGGCTTGCAGTTTAGTGATAGTGTTGGCCTGCACTACAGTTGCTGTATTGATCTCAGCTTTGACTCTTGTTTCCAAAAGAGTGATGCGTTTGTCATTATTTTGAATGTGTTGTTGGAGGTGATTCTGAGTGGCCTGGAAGGAAGCTTGGAGATTGTAGACCTGGGCAGTTTGCGAACTCTTGAGTCTGTTGAGATTAGAGACACTTCAATTGTATTATTGTTGTAGGTTGATGGCATTGCTCTTGTTAATTTATTTGAGAAGACCTTGCCCTATGCCACCAATTAGCTCATGCAGTTCTGCAAAGAGCTTGTGCTTTTCCTCCCTCTCAGCCTCTAATTCTGAAGTAAGGGGTTACATCTTCTCTATGAGATCAGAAAAAACACCCTTGTTCCACTAATGCTTGTCATAGATATCTTGCTCGAGTTACAGGAGCCTAAGTTCTATAGTAATAGCATCTAAATCAGTAGGTGGAGATACAAGTCTATCTTTGGATAAGTGTAATACCCGAGAAATTTGAGAATTTAGAAACGAATACATAACGTTACGATTTTTCAATAAATTACGCTTAAGGATTATATATTTAAAAATCCAAAGAAAATATTTGACTATTAAATCAAATATGACGATGGGATATTTGGGATGATTAGTTGAACGCGCCAATAAACATTACGAACGAATAACGTTACAACGTTATAACGTTATAAACGTTGCGCATAAGAGCTAGCGATTTTAATCCCATAAATAATGGATTATGACTCGGGAGGTCATATTTTCGTATATGGGATAAATCTATCGTTACAAAGAAATTATCGATGAGTTAATCTTACTAGATTTGGGTAAATAATGGAGTGAACGAGACGTATCGTGGAACGGAACGGTGTATTTTCCCGCACCGCATCCACTTCTCCCACTTTTTCGTACCCACTGCCACTCCATTCTCTCATCACTCCCACTTCAACCACCATCACTCACAGCCTTCACCGCCATTCTGTCTACCACCAGTCAGCCACCAGCGCCGCCACCATCACCACCAACGTGATCAACATCATCATCATCATCTCCTTCATCTCATCACCATATCTTCACCGCCATCGTTTTCATCATCACGATGCCAACGCGAGCTTGGGACAACAGCAGTAAGGGGAGGATCAGCGATGGCACTGGCAGGAAGGGCAGCAGCAGCAACAAGCCGAGGGAAATTAAACACGAAACGAGGTAACCTTACTCGTCCGAGACGCCTTTTTTACTCTTTCACATGATTCAAGCACGTCCGTGCATGTTTGGGACATGTTTATGCTGTGAATGATGTGTATGCAAGGTTTATATGCGTTTTGATGATAAATGAGGGATCCATGGGCATCGGACATGAGTTTCCTGCACGACCTTGGAAGCAGATGTGTCGCCTCGTGACCATCCTGGGTCGCGGCCGCGATGGGAGAAAAAAAATGGCATTTTGGCTGCACAAGGGCGTCGCGCCCGCGACCACCCTGAGTCGCGGATGCGAAATAGTGATTTCGTGTATCGAACGATAAACCTAAATGCGTATTTGAGATATATAACCCATACGCATAGAAATATAACGTCAAACGTGCATATACGATCACGTTTGACATGTAGTGGGGTATTTGGGGTCGAAATGAACTGGAATAGACCCTTATAATGTATATACCCTCACGGAAAATAAATGAAAACGACCACTAAACGATTAATAAAAAGGGAACGAGGGATGTGGAACATAGTTACACTATCCATGTGAACTAATGAAAAGCAAACGAATAAGAAATATCGCCTCCTTGAACTGATAAGGACGACATTGACATCCCTTGTGGATCCGTTGGATCGTTGGTCGTTTTCCTTAAAATTATTAAGAAGGTCGAATATGGTGTCCCTTTTTTGATCCATTGCGATCATCTGTTGCACTTCTTGAATAGCCTTGGTGGGTTTGTTTGAGTCATTACACTCCAGTATAATTCTCTAAGTCAACGTCACGGGTGAGAACTAGCTAGGGAGCGATGGGCATCCCCCATCCTCTTTGTATGCATCCAGCAGCTTCTACCCTGTTGTCGCGGGGCCACGAGTTGCTCTCTGTAGGGAGGCCCAAATTATCTCAATGCAGGCAAACGATACCTTATTAAATGTGCACAAGAGGTGCAAGGCGACGTACAGAGTAGGCAGGTGCGCAAACACAGAATATATTGGGTAGCCCAGATGACGATTGACATTCTATCTCTGTATTTCGAGTCGGTCATTATCTTTGGAGTCGCTGCTTTTGAGTCAGGTCATGAACCCTAATTAAATGCAAAAGAAAGGAATGACTCTTAAAAACGACACGAAGCCATATAAAGCAATGTAAAATGATGCCGGTTGATATGGCTCCCATATTTTGCTGTTATATATAAAAATATTTTAGGGACTTTTGGCGGTTGCCATAGCCGTTAGCGGAAGTTTCCTGTAATTGGGATTCATACACCTGAGGTTGCTGAGCTTCATTAGCTCACGGTTATGTTTTTCAATTACAGGTATGCCCCCAACAGCACCTGAAGACTCTTAGTATAAGTTTGCATGCATATAGAAGATCGCACATGCTTCGGACGCTATAGCAGATCAGATGTCTATATTGTTTAAAATAATAATCGATCTGTATTGCTTCTGCTCCAATGTTGTAACTAAAACAGGTATTCGAGGTTGTAAACTAAGACTATGGCTACTATTTATAGTTTCCTTGACATCTATATCCCTAATCCCGTTCAGTTATTCGGCCTTGTCACTGACTAGGTCCGTGACAGCATAACGCCCACGTGTTTTCCGGTACGGAAATTCGGGGGCGTTACAGGATGATATCAGAGCAAGTGTTTTGGGTTAGAAATTAAGAAAACACGAATGATAAATAAGCCAAATCTATATGATTACATATGCATCGAGTGTGGAAATGTTGTTGGGGGTTAGGATGCGAGTTTTGGTAACTTCATTCTATAAAATTGAGGAAGTACTTATATCTATATTGTATTCTCAGCAGGATGGATGCTAATGGTCTTGTACCAATATTGACTATACTATCATACATTCGTCCTATGCCTGGGAGGATGGAGTTGCTACCGATATTGCACTTCGTGGAGCATCACCTTATCCCGACGACCATTTGGGATAATACCATGTTCCGTCACCCCATACTTTCGATATGCGTCCTGCTGCAGACGCTTCTGGATACCGAGTGGTATTCCCGATATCGTGTCACTTAGACCCACCTACTGATAGACGGCGAGCCGAATAGTCTTTACCATTGGGAGGGTCAGTGGCACATGACGTTCCATATGTTGGCAGCCATCCTACGGAGGGATAGGGATAACTATCCTCCACCTGCTGACACAAATACGGAGGGAGAGAGAGAGAGAGAGAGAGAGAGAGAGAGAGAGAGAGAGAGAGAGCAAGGTCAAGTCTACGCGCTTGGAGTGAGATCGAGGGATTCTGAGGAGCTATACCTGATTCGACCTGTAGCGGGTTATGCTCTGAAGAGAAAGAAGACTGGTAGATCCCGGAACGATACCAGGGGACGACCTTATGGAGGTGCCGATCACCCCGCCAGTGATCCAGACAGCCCCTTCAGCAGCTGGACCCTCGACAGTACCCACTATAGTGGCAGACCCCATACCAACACCAGTGACAGTACCAGAGCCGCAGCCTATGCCAAAAGCAGAGGCTGAGATTGGGGCAGTAGGGGATGTAGTAGCAGTGGCAGAGCCAGAGCCAGAGGCGTAGGCCGATCCAGAGCCAGAGGCGTAGGCTGAGCCAGAAGCAATTGTCGATCCCGAGCAGGATCCAGAGGAAGATCCAGAGGAGGATCCAAAGGAAGATCCCGAAGAGGAGGATCCAGAGGGAATTCTAGGGGACCATCCTGAGGGTGAACCCAAGGAGGAGGTTCTCGAGGACGACCCTGAGGAGAAAGTTCCTGAGAAGGGGGTCCCCATGATTGAGGTCCTAGGAGAAGGGGAAGATGACGACCAGTTTGATTGGGGTTGGGACAATATGAGGGTTGGCATGATGCTGAACCTCCAATTAGTCGGGAGGTGACTCCCGATATCATGGCTGAGCTCTTGGTACCTATAGTGTTGGACTCAGACTCAGATGCAAACTCAGACCCAATCTCAGCTCAGGACTTGGGTACAAATGGAGATACGGACTCCAACCACGACTCTGCCCACAACCCCGACTCGGATTACCTACCCGAGTCTGACATTGACTCCTATTAGGATCACCTCCTGGGTTATTCTGGTAATTGTAAAATATCTGAATCTGTAAGTACAAATAAGCAGTTCAAGGGACACTATTATAGCATCTAGGTTAGAATAAGTTAATCTATGAGAAGTTGCTTTCGGTGAAAGAACTGTCTAATTTCTGGGGTTGAAAACAATCCTTCACTCTTCTTTTGATGTAGCCTGAAAAAAGGCGTCTTTTTGCGGTGAATGAATGGAGTGAAATCTCTGAATGCAAACTTCTTGTTTCGACATACAAATGCTCTATCCTATTAATGGTGATGGATGTCAATGGTTGTGATACAGACATATCGCAAGAAGCAGTAAACATGTCCCAAGATGGGGCCGCAAAGAGTCGCAGGAGGCTGGGAGCATGTCATTTCCAGACCTGAACTCACCCTTACAGAGGGCAACTAATAGTAACATTGTGCAAGATCCACCAGCCCCTAGCGCCCTTGAGCAATTGGTGGGGGAACTGATTAGAAAAGGAGGAGGGATAACCTCCTAAGCATATGACAGTGATCACTATTCCCGTCATATCCTAGCTTATAACCATCCCAGATTTTTCAGCACGGGCGATCCTGCACTATTGGAGGATTGGATCCGTGAAATGAAGAAGTTGTTTGATTTGACGCAGCGTCCTTACCAGTGAAAGATACACTGCGCTGTCTACTACATGAAGGGAGAGGCCGATGTCTGGTGGCGCACAGTGGAGGAACGTGCCAAGGCACCAGGGTTTAACTGGATACAGTTCACTAAGCTTGTCAGGAGTCGATTTTACCCAGACTCTTTGAGAGATGACCGTATACGAATATGCAGCAGAGTTCACTAGTCTGTTGCATTTCCAACAGCCACACTGCCATTTGGACAAAAAAGAAGCAATTCACTGAAGGATTCAATTGGAGGATCAAGGACAAGGTAACAGGCCAGAAACACGCCTATTATCAAGGCCTGTATGACTGCGCTGCCAGCAATGAACGGTACTTCAACGCCAAAGATGAGCATTTTGGTCATTCGAAGAGGAAAAGGAATGATCGACGACCAGGCGGCGGCCCATCGCATGGGGGCGCTAGTAGTTCGAACCACCAGATGGTTCCTTACAACAGCTCGCCGCCAAGAAATCAAGCTGAGAGTGGACGATTTGACTAATGAGGAGATGAATCTCTCTGATATCCCAATAGCGCGACATTTCCCTGACGTACTTTCGGATGTGATTCCCGAAATACCATTGATAAGGGAGATTGACTTCACTATCGATCTGGTGCCAGGGGCAGCGCTAGAACAGCGCCTGCGGAGTTGAAGGAATTAAAAGACCAACTAGAAGAGCTTCTTCAAAAGGGATACATCCACCCTAGTGTGTCCCCATGGGGTGCACCGATCTTATTTGTTAAGCAAAAGGACGGGAGTATGAGACTCTGCATCAACTACCGCGAGCTGAACAAGCTTACCATCAAGAACCGGTATCCCCTATCACGGATTGACTATCTATTTGACCAACTACATGGGGCGATGGTGTACTCGAAGATAGACCTTCGTTCCAGGTATCACCAACTACGTGTCCGACCCAACGTTGTGTCAAAGATCGTATTTCGTACCCGTTATGGGCATTACGAATTCCTAGTGATGCCGTTTGGGCTTACCAATGCCCCAGCAGTCTTTATGGACATGATGAACCGAGTCTTTATGCCATACATTAGCCGGTTTGTTGTGGTATTCATCGATGACATCTTGGTATACTTCAAGACACAACAAGATCATGAGGAACACCTCCAAACTATTCTCGAGACTCTACGATTCCACTAGTTGTATGCCAAACTCAAGAACTGTGAGTTTTGGTTGCAAGAAGTGCGTTTCTAGGGCATGTAATTTCCGGAGAAGGAATAAGGGTAGATCCGAGGAAGATCGAGTCAGTGATGAATTGGACCAGACCGACAAATGCCATAGAAAGAAGAAGTTTTCTTGGCTTGGTCAGATATTATCGCAGATTTATTGAAGATTTCTCCAAAATCGTCATGCCTTTAACCAACTTGACACGGAAGTCTCTTAAGTTCCTATGGACTGATAAGTGTGAGGACGCATTCGTGGATCTTAAGAAGCGTCTTACATCAGCACTAGTACTCACCCTTCCTTCTGGCGAGGAAGGATTCTGCATTTACAGTGATGCATCTGTTCACGATTTTGGGTGCGTACTTATGCAACATGGCAAGGTGATTGCATATGCTTCAAGACAATTGAAGCCGGATGGGCATAACTACCCTACTCATGATTCGCAATTGGCAGCAGTGGTATTTGCTCTGAAAATCTGGAGACACAATTTGTATGGAATTTCCTGCCAGAACTTCACCGATCATAAGTGCTTGAAGTACATTTTCTCTCAAAAGGAGTTGAATATGCGTCAGAGGAGATGGTTGAAACTTTTAAAAGATTATGATCTGGACATCCAGTATCATCCTGGAAAGACAAATGTAGCAGCTGATGTTTTAAGTCGAAAGGGTAGAAAGGCAGAAGGCACCTTACAATTGCTAAGAATCACAGAGGTTGAGGTGATTGATGACTTCTGCAAATTGGGTATAGAGATCTGTCTGGCATCAAGTGATAATATACTTGCGAGCCTGCAAGAGCAACCTACTCTTCAGGAGGAGATATTGCAAGCCCAAGAGGTAAACAAGCAGATGAGGAAGTTTAGGGAAGAAACCCTACAAGGAAAAGCAAAAGGTTTTGCGATTCACGATGATGGCACCTTGAGGTTTCAGGACGGCTCTATGTGCCAAATGACGATGCCTTGAAGAAAAAGATCATGGAAGAGGCTCATCAAACCCCTTATTCTGTTCAGGAGGCAATAAGATGTATCAAGATTTACGATAACGCTTCTGGTGGGGGAACATGAAAAGGAAAGTTGCGGAGTTTGTGGCAAAATGTATTACTTGTCAGCAAGTTAAGATTGAGCATCAACAACCCGGAGGTTTACTACATCCCCTGGAAATTTCCACATGGAAATGGGATTCAATCTCGATGGATTTCATAGTCGGTCTTCCAGTGACGACAAAAGGGATGAACTCTATCTGGGTGATTATGGACCGATTGACTAAGTCAGGATATTTTCTGCCAATCAAAAACACTTGGAGTGTTGACCGTCTAACGGAAGAATATGTAAGTGAAATAGTCAGACTACATGGAGCTCCAGAATCCCTTATTTCTGAGAGGGATACGAGGTTTCAGGCGTATTTCTCGAAAGGCTTACAAAGGGCATTTGGAACGAAACTGAATTTCAGCACTGCATTTCACCCAGCTTCAGATGGATATACAGAAAGAACAATCCAGACACTAGAAGATATGCTACGATCATGTGCCTTGGACTTCCAAGGATCATGGGAACGACATTTGCCCTTGGTGGAATTCACGTACAACAACAGTTTTCATTCAAGTATTGCAATGGCTCTGTAAGAAGCCCTTTATGGAAGGAAGTGTAGGACACCGCTTTACTGAATGACATCGAGGATACGATAGTCATTGGGCCAGAGTCATTACGAGAGATGACGGAGGCCATCAAACAAATCAGAAGTAGAATGAAGACAGCACAAGATCGTCAAAAGTCGTACACAGATGTGCGACGAAGGCAGCTCGAGTTTGATGTGGGGGATCATGTATTTCTGAAGGTTTCACCCATGAAGTGTGTTGTGCGATTTGGGAAGAAGGGAAAGCTAAGCCCTCGCTACGTAGGACCTTATGAGGTTCAGGAAAAGGTCAGGGAAGTTGCATACAAACTTGCACTACCAATTGACCTTTCAGGCGTGCATAACGTATTTCATGTGTCACAACTGAGAAAAACATGGTAGATCCAAGCCATGTCTTTAGCACGAGCCGATCATTCTGGAAGAAAATAGACATACAAGGAGCAACCTCAGCAGATTTTAGATCGTCGCGAGAAGATCCTCAAAAACCGTACCATTTCACTGGTAAAAGTCCTCTGGGCTAACCACCTGACCTCGGAGGCAACTTGGGAGGAGGAGGAAACAATGCGGAAACAATACCCGCATCTATTTCCCAGTAAGTCATCACTTGCCCTTATTTAAATCAGTTTCGGGGATGAAACTTCCTAAAAGTTGGGGGGTGATGTAATACCCAAGAATTTTAGAAATTTAGAAACGAATATATAATATTACGATTTTTAAATAAATTGCACTTAAGGGTTATATAATTAAAATTTCAGAGAAAATATTTGATTATTAAATCAAGTATGAGGATGGGATATTTGGGATGATTAGTTGAACGCGCCAATAAACGTTACAAACGAATAGCGTTATAACGTTATAAACGTTGAGCGTAAGGGCTAGCGATTTTAATCCCATAAATAATGGATTATGACTCGAGAGGTCATATTTTCGTATATGGGATAAATCTATCGATACAAATAAATTATCAATGAGTTAATGTTATGAAATTTGGGTAAATAATGGACTGAACGAGACGTAACGTGGGACAAAACGGGGTATTTCCCCACACCGTCACCCACTTCTCCCACTCTTCCGCACCCACTGCCACTCCATTCTCTCATCATCCCACTTCAACCACCATCACTCACAGCCTCCACCATCATTCTGCCTGCCACCAGCCGGCCACCAGCTCCACCACCATCACCACCAACGTTATCAACATCATTGAACTAATAAAATACGGTTCCAGAAATATTCGAGATTTTCAACAAAACAAACATCACTATGTCGGAAATAATTTTATCTATTTATAGGCATAGTTTTCGATGAAATATTAGGATGAAATATGGATAAAAATAGACTGATAAAAAGCAAATGAGGGAACGAATTCGAATTATATATATATTCGCAAACACCCTCCGCCCATTTCCATTTCCTTCTCTGCTTCTGTATTTTGGCGCCGAAAGGATGCCGATTTCTCTCCTTTTGCGCCCTTCACCCTCACCAGATCAACACCCACGTCTTACAATCATTCTCCTCATTCTTTCCCGATCACTGACCTTCTTATCTTCTTAGTCTCCTCTTCTACCTCTCTGTTCCCTCCCTCTACCAGCACCAAAACACACCACCTTCACCACAACATCATCGTCAACCACCAGCCTCGCCACCACCTACGCTTTCATCATCAATATCACTCCTTCATCTGTTGCAACTTCTGTAGCTGTTGCCTCAACTCCTTCGGCTTGATTTGTAGTCTGCATAACCTCTTGAGTTGCGCTTTCCTTGGCAACCTCATCAGTAATTACATCTTCATCATCTGCATAAGCTGCAGCCAATGTTGTGTTGTCATCATTATTGTTGTCATCATTTGGAGATGGTGGCCTCCCCACTTTAGGCCTTGAGACGTAATTATAGATCTCCAAGGTGACTATTCTCACATGCTTGTCAACCAGCCTCTTAGTTCAGCTTCAACTTCTTTGGTGTGGACAAATTCCACCCTCTGCAGCTGAGCTTGACGATGTCTTACCACCTCAGTGGAGTCCTTTACTTCTAGAGTGTCGTTGAAGAGAATATACGCCACTTCAGGCCTTTTCTTCTTGGCAGCATCCTTTTTCTGAATTTCAATGAGTTATTCAAGCTTAAACTCATTGAGTTAGTCAGCGATTCCTAGTCCTGTTTTGCTGCCATATGCTTTGATCCTATATCTTATGGAGGGGCCAGATGGGATGAGTTTTGGTCTTTTTGAAGCTAAAATTCCTTTTCTCTTAGGTGAAAGTTTGTTTTCCTTTCTAAACTGGTCCATTATTGCCTCTCTTTCAGTATATCCCAGCAGCTATCAAATTCTAGCCATATGCTTAACGACCCTTGCTTCAATGGATAAGGTTGTCTATAGGGCTACATCAATAACTGCTTTATCTATTGTTGTTGTGGGTGCAGAGCCTTCCTCTATTGAAGTTATTGTAGTTGCTCAAATCTCAGTTACCATCGAGGGCTATTCTGTTTGCAGATTTGAAAGTTTTAAGCCTGCAGTAGAGACAGGGACAATTGTTGTAGTCACTGTTGTTGTCTCTGTTGCAGGGGCATTGGTCTACCCGCCTATTTTGATTGATGTTGAGGCTTTTGTTGTAGCTGTCTTTGGTCTAGCCATATGCTTAATGGCCCTTGCTTCAATGGATAAGGTTGTCTATAGGGCTACATCAATAGCTGCTTTATCTATTGTTGTTGTGGGTGCAGAGCCTTCCTCTATTGAAGTTGTTGTAGTTGCTCAAATCTCAGTTACCATCAAAGGCTATTTTGTTTGCAGACTTGCAAGTTTTAAGCCTGCAGTAGAGACAGGGATAATTGCAGTAGTCACTGTTGTTGTCTCTGCTGCAGGGGCATTGGTCTACCCTCCTATTTTGATTGATGTTGAGGCTTTTGTTGTAGCTATCTTTGTGGCTTGTGCAGCATATGCTTCATGTGCTATCTTTGCTTCCTGTTTTCTGATCTCAGTTTCAGTGACCTCAATCTCTTTTCAGGTATGCCCTAAGGATGTCATTTCTTGTCTGAAGGTTGCTTTAGGGCCTTCTCAGATCTCTGTCCACATATCCGCTATCTGAGTGATGAGAGACATTAAGTTCTCATCTTGGCCATCCTTGAGGAACTTTAGTGCCAAATTTGAGTAATGAAGAACAGCAGTTTCAATGTCCTTGGGGGGTATCTCCTTAGACTTCTGCCCCTTCTCCACAATTACTATGAGAATTAGTGGTGCAGTTGAAGAAAGTGGAGAGATTGTGTCTATTGGGACTGGTTTGATAGGTTCTGGCTCAGTTGAGAGCTATTTTCCCTTATCAAACACAACTTGTTCTGGTGCAGTCATATCCCCATGGTTGTCTGTATCAGGTGTCTTCTATAGTTGAGCCTCTTGTGGGCGGTGTAACCTTTTCTTCCAATGCTGGTTTAGACCCCAATTGCCTTGGTACTCTTGAGATAGCCTCCTCTAAGGTCTGTTATACCAATTTCCTCCTTGTTTGCCTTGGAGAAAGTACAGGGACAGCTCTCCTGATTAGCGTCTTGGTTTTGGGCTCTATAGCCTTTGCTTCAACTGTCTCGACTGTTGGTTCCTTTGCTGTAGGAATTTCGACAATTGTTGGCTTTCCTAAAGGTGCTATCTTTGGAGACTTGGCCTTAGCTTCTTTGGCTCTCTCCACCACCTTCTCCAAAGGTTGGTCAGAAGTAATGAAAGTGGTATGCGCCGTCTTCCCTTTCTTGACAAACCCTGTGGGTTGTTTCCCAATATTTTTTACATCTATGTGCTTGATTGTAGTCTAAGCTCTTCCCTTTTTGTCTGATAGCTTCAGTTTAGCCTTGAGGATGATACTGATTATCCTCCCAAAGAGTAGCTGCCTGGCCTCCACAGACTTTGCAAGTTCATACATCAATAACTTAGCCTAATTTAGCTTATGCTTCATCAGTATAACACACATAATTTCCTATTGTCTGTGGTAATCTGATCTTTAGCAAACTTCCTTGATATGATTGACTTCTCAACGACATCTGCAAGAAACTTATGAAGCTTGGATAGGAGTTTCTTCATTGTTCTTATGTTAGCCTCTTTATGTTGCTCAATCAGCATTTCCAGCCTTCCATTCTCTCCTCTTCATTTGAGACATAAAGTAACTCTTCGAAGTCCTTGGGAGTGAGTGTGATCTCGTTGCCGTTGTTGTACTTGTATGTGATGCTCTGGAAGTCGTCTGCTATTATGGAATTTTCAATGAAGTGTCTCACCTCATGCTCATAGATCTTGCTGGTGGTCTCACATAGATACTTGAGCCCAGCATCTTAAATAAGCTCTACAATTTCTTTGACTTCGTTAGCTTCGTCGTTTACGGTTTCAAAGTTTAGACCAATACCCGTTGCAGTTTTATCCTCTTGATCTCCTTCCTCGAGGGACTTGGTTGGATCTGGGTCCTTTCAGATGAGGTAGGAGAGTTGGATTGAGTGTTGGCCATTTTTACAAAGTACTTGTTCAAAGGAATTTAGAGTTCGAGTAAGAAAATTTGAGAAATTGAGAGTTCGAGTAAGGAATTTAGCATTTTAGTCTTATTCATTTATATCAATAATGCCCAATTCACCCGTAAACTAGGTAAATTTGCTCTCATCGAGAGGCTTCAGAAAAATATTTGTAACTTTTTTTTCTATAGAAATATGTTTGAATTTAATATGATCTTTTTGCACATGATCCCTGATAAAATGATATCTGACATTAATATGTTTAGTCTTTGAACGAGAAACAACATTTTCTAAAATTGCTCTTGGACACATATTGTCAGAAAAAATTGGTATTTTTGAAAACTGAATCCCATAGACTGAAAGTTGGGATTGCATCCATAAAATATGTGCAGTACAGCTCCCTGCTACAACATACTCTGCTTCTGCAGTAGAGGTAGAGACAGTCGTCTGCTTCAAACTAAACCATGGCACAAGTCTTGCACCTAGGAATTGACATGTTCCACTGGTGCTCTTTCTATCAACTCTATACCCTGCAAAATTTGCATTTGAATAACCTGTTAGTGTGAAATCTTATTCCCTTGGATACCATATACCCAGACCAGGAATTCCTTTGAGATATCTCAGGATTCTCTTGACTGCAGTATAGTGGGATTCTTTGGGATCAGATTGATACCAAGCACAAACATAAATAGAATAGAGGATATCTTGTCTATTAGCAGTAAGGTATAATAATGATCATGATTCCCCTATATAGTGTTTGGTCAATGGGTTTGTCTCCCACATCTTTATCTATCTTTGCAGTAGAGCTCATGGGTGTTCTCATGTGACTTGCATTCTCTAAACCAAACCTTTTTATAATATTTCTCAAAAATTTAGCTTAGTCTATGAATATACCACTCTCTATTTGTTGTACTTGAAGTCCTAGAAAGCATTTTAACTCTCCCATTAAGCTCATTTGGAATTTCGACTTTATTAGTGTAGCAAACCTCTCACACACTTTGTTATTAGTGCACCCAAAAATGATATCATTAACATATATTTGCATTAAGAGTGCGTGTTTGTGTTTCTTAAGAAATAAGGTGGTATCTACCTTCCCTCATTGAAATTCATTATCATAAAGAAAGGTTGAGAGAGTTTCATACTATACCCTTGGAGCCTGTTTCAGTCCATATAGGACTTTATCTAACCTGTATACATATTCAGGATACTCATAGTCTTCAAAGCCTGGTGGTTGCTCAACATAAACCTCTTCTTGAAGTTTTCCATTGAGAAATGCATTTTTAACATCCATTTGAAAGACTTTGAATCCTTGAAGTTGAGACCCTTTTGGAGTCTGAACCTTACTGCTGGAGGATGATTTGGTAGGTTGAGCCTCCTTACAGGTCTCAACCTTATTGTAAGAGCCCAAACCAGGTCTAGAGTTCTTAGCTTGAACATTGTTTCAAAAAAATATTTAGTGACGGAAATTCATCTCTAAATTAGGTTGGTCCCAAAATGAGTCGACTCGGTGAACCGGTGACTCGGGTAGAAAAATCGACAACTCGGCCGACTCGATATTTTTATGGTTTTTTTTTATTATCTAATGATAAAAGATGATGAAGAAGACAAAAATGATAATAAATCTAACATTATAGCATCGTATGCCAGGAAAATCCTTATAGCTTCAAGACTTGCATTAAGGGCAAATGTTTCATCAAAATCTATCCCTTCCTCATGTGAATATCTTTTGACAATAACTTTGTTTCTGTTGATCACTCCATTTTGATCTGTTTGTTTTTGAATACCCATTCGTAGCCTAACACTGGAGAATCCCTTGGTCTTAGGATCAAGTACCATACTTAATTTCTTTGAAACTCATTCATCTCTTCTTGCACGGCATCAATCCAGTTGGCATCACTTAGGGCTTGCTTTATTGTCTTTGGTTTCATTTCTGAGATGTAGCATGCAGACAGGCATTCCTTTGTTATTGCTCTCCTGGTCTACACTTGGGTATCTTTATCTCCAAGGATGTAATTACATCCTGAGTGTGAGTCTTTATCCATCTACATTTGTCATGTACTTCATGGGTTGAAGTATCCTCAAGTTGTTGCTGGACTGCATGGATTCTTCCTCTGTTGTATCATCTTTTCTTTCTATATTGGGTGCAGACGGTTAATCTTTTATTGCATCGTCTGACTCGTGTTCTAGAACCTGTTCATAATCTACGCATATACATCCTCATTAAAGACATCAGCAACACAAGGAGAGCTAATAATTTCATCAAAAGAAAAGTGTACTGATTTCTCTACTAAACCTGTTCTTTTATTATAAACTCTAAAAGCCTTGCTTGTAGTAAAGTATCCTAGGAAGATTCCTTCATCTGATTTTAGGTCAAATTTTTCTAAGTGTTGTTTCTAATTATTGTGGATATAACATTTGCATCCAAATACATGAAAGCATTTGTCACTTGGTACCTTTCCTTTCCACAACTCATAGGAGGTCTTCTTATGCACCTTATATATAAGGCACCTATTCAGGACATAGCATGCAGTATTCACTACCTCAATGCAATAGCTTTTGGGCAATTCTACATCTGAGAGCACGGTCCTTGCTGCTTCTATCAATGTTCTATTTTTTCTCTTAGCCACATCATTTTACAAGGTATTCTAGGTGTAGAAAAGTTGTGTGTAATGTCATGATCATCACAGTATTTGTCTACACCAGATTAGTTAAATTCAGTCACATCAATTCCTTTTTTGTTTTCAACTTGTCATAGAAATCTTGTCAGCAGACTGTATGTCTTACTCTTTTTGTGAAGAAATATTATCCAAATATATTTTGAGTAATCATCAACAACTATAAGAGTGTACTTCTTCCTACTTATATTTTCCACTTTCACTGGTCTAAAAAGATCCATACGGATTCTATTAAATATGTGGGTTTAAAGCTGGTCTTCGGCTGCTTGCCCTCTTGACAAGATTTACACAATTTATCCTTTTTGAACTTGATTTAAGGAATACATCAACTTGGAATCGATATAGCCATGATCTAAGGAATCGATGATCAACTTGGAATCTAAATATTATCCACGGCCATTTTGGTGTTGACCCATGATCAACATCTTCTGAAGATCTGTGGACTTTCCATTCCATGCATCAACTTCCTTTTGCATCTCAGCATTCTTTTTTGTAAATTCATCCCGCCAATTCAGTGAGATATTTTACTTTCTCATCTGATTCATTGAGTTCATTCTTGGCCATAAGTAAGTCATTTGACTTCTTTTCTATTTCCTCACAGGCCACATCTAATCTAAACCCTAAAAGAACTATGAAATATGATTGCTCGCTGGTATCTAACTACTAAAAACGAACCTAATATGATGTATTTATAAAAAAATAAAAAAATCCTAAGAAATCTGGATAAAATCACATGAAAGACTCCACAAAATATTTAATTTAACGTCCATCACGATCATGATAGGGGTCTATCATGATCGTGACCATTGTCACAAATCCTCTCTGGCTGAAATCGAGGTACCATCACGATCGTAACAGGCATGGTCACAATCGTGACCAACATGAAAACCTCCTCTGGACAATTTTCTTCAACTGTAACGATCGTGATGAGCCTTGGAATGATCGTGATCAGCTCCAAAAACACCAAAACGTCTTCAAAACAATCCGAAACAATCCCAAACGTCTTCATATGCATTAAATATATCTTCATAACTCAAAACATCATCAGAAACTTCATCGTAACGCTTTCAAACTTCATCAAAGTCTTTGAATCATTAACAATGCCTTGGTCCACTTCATGTCATTTTCATAGAACGCAAAAAGCTCTCTTCACACGACCAAATATGCATCAAAACATACAAAGGACAGTATCGAGGTGCAAGACACAAAACCAAACTAAAACATAAAGAAACATGACTTAAAACGTACCAAATAAAAAAAAAATTAACCCAAAAAATTATACGTATATTCATACTCATCAGTTAGTGCCTTTTTAGAGACTGTTTTGCTTATCATCAACTTCTTAGGGTTTTGATCCAACAACAGCAGAAACTCTCGATGGAACCAACATTCTCTATAAAATTAGCTAAAAACAAAGAAAATGAAATATAAAGTAAAGAATAAGTAACTTGGGAAAAATTCTTATTTAAGGATTCGTAAAAAGGGTAGTGCCGATGCGGCTATATCAGCTGGTACTAAGGCCGAATCTACTCTGAAGAGAACTGAAACTTAGTTGCTATTCGCTTGTACTACTTACTCCCTTTTTGCCCGAATTTGACCCTTGGTCGATGTAGAAGTATCCTTCTGTTTGTAATTTTAATTAAATATTGTCTTTGTCTCATTCCAGCCTTCAGTATTTTGACACTGATTACGGTGAGTCAAAGATCATTGTTTTGATTCATTGTGTTTGGACTTAGAGTTCGTTATGCTTAAGTTCTTTTCTTGAATCAAAGATCTACTTTCGAACTAAGTGCTTAAGATTTTACTTGGGACGGTTTGTCATAGTCAAAGATCTCGTTTTGACTTAGATAATTAGGATTTTATTTTCATTCAATTTTTGGGATGATGTACTTAAGCCTTTCATCCGATTTGAAGATTTCATTTCAACAAGGATGTTTGAGTGGTTTTTGTTTTTCATCGTGCTTGGGATGTTTTGTTGAGTTCTTTATTTGAGTTAAAGTTCATGTTTCAATCAGATAGTCAAGTGATTTGTATTTCATTCTTTTTGGACAATTTCGCTTAAGTTCTTTACTTGAGTTGAAGATCTTATTTCCACCAAGATATTTAAGTTTGCCTTTAAGTCCTACTTGGGACCCTTGCTTGAGTCAAATATCTTAGTTTTAAATCAGATACTCAAGCTTATTGTACTTTTCATCTCTCTTCAGAACGACTTGGCCCGAGATCTTCATCCGAGTTGAAAATATTGTTTTGACTCAGATACAAGACGTCGTTCTTCGACTTTGGATGCTGCCCATCTAGGCCAAAGATCTTGTTTTGATCCATATACTCAAGTATTTAGCTTGGAACACTTTAAATTTTCTTTCAAAAAAGGAAAAATTGTTTCTTAACTAATTAATTGAAAATAGAAAGTCTTGTTCTAAGGATTGAAGGTTTTTTCAGACTCTCCTCCATTAAGTCGTTTGCATTGAAGGTTCTTTCACGTACAGTGGGATTTCTCGCAATCGTGTTACTGCACGGATTTATGATTTTTCGATCCTAATCTTGAAGAGTCAAATTGAGATCCATTGAAAGAAAAATAGAGTTAACGTATATGTTCCTTGGTTAAGAATAGAGGTGATCCTAAAAGGTCCTTTTGAAAAAAAAAAGAAAAAAGAAAAAAGAAAGAAAATGATTAAAATTATGAATAGATAATATTTGCAACGAAAACAATTAATAGATCGTCTATCGAACGTCTAAGGATCGACGATCTCTTAATGATGATCACATGACTATGATGATATTGAGGCTGTATTTTGATGACCAAGACCTTTGAGAGCTCAAGTTGTGGATGTGGAGAATATGAGATGTCATTTGCCTAGCATTGATCCCCTCTATTTATAGAATTATTAGTTTGTCAATTAAACTATATCTTTTAAGGGTTTCAATCAAGAAGATAATCAAGGAAATATCATATATATGGAATAATAAAAATAGTTTCTATACGTATCATTATTTATAATAGTTTTTCTGAATCTTCTTGTTTATTTCCTATATCTTTGGAGCAGCATAATTAATCATTAGAGATTATTAATCATGTTCATTATTTTTGTGTTTCTTAAGGTAGAAAAATAAAATAAAATGATGATGAAAGTAATATGATATAAAGAAATGGGTTAACGTGGGCAACAACAACAATAGCGGGCTGGCTACGGCTCTCCTCACATGATTTATATAAAAAAAATTTAAAAAAAAAAAATGTGAGGGTGATAACAATCAATCCGTTGTTGTTTTTGTCTCTTTTTCTTATAAAGAAATGGTAACATGGAAATTTTGATATCAAAAATTTATGGTAACATGATAACTATTATTGCTGCCCCCCTCACATCAGCATCCAAAAAAAAACTCTCATTATAATAAAACCTATGAGGAGGCATCTGCTCGTTGCTGTTGCTATCCCTTCTTTTTTCCATAATTCATTTCAGACCTATAACTTTAATTATATATTGCAATTTATCTTAATTGAAGGGAATAATTTTCATGAACAACACTGGTAATCGAAGGTTGTTGGAAATAACTTTGATATGCATGCCAAGAAAACGTAAAACGGATGAGAGAAAATGAGATGGGGAAGCAAAGATAGCTGAGAGGCTACCCCAGCGGGACATGAGACGAGAGCACAGCACTCCCCAGTCTTCATTAATTAAACGTCACGCAGAAGCAACTTGAATCATTACTACCCAAATTTATGTTTTCTCGATTATGACAGCCGAAAGCGGCCAGGAGAAAGGGACGTACACACACAACGGCGTAAACTCACTCATAATAATGATCCAAAATCTTCTTGACCAGTAGAAAGGACTAGGGTAAAAAAAAAAAAAAAAAAAACTATCCGAAAATCGATTCTTGTTTTATTTATTATTATTCACCTTTATATTTTTTTATATATTGATTTATTTAACAAAAATGTTTATTGAGTATACTAAAACTTCTATTATTCTTTAGATAAAGCATTTATAACTTAGTTTTTGTTTTTTCTCTTTTGAAATTCTTTTCTAAACATTTTTTATCATAAAAAATGCTATTTTTTTTAATCATTTCATAATTTGGTAAAAAATAGAAACAGAACCAAAACCGATATAATTCGGCTCGGTTTCCAATTTAAAAAAACCAAATTAAATTCGATTAACTGATTCCAAAAAAAAAATCGATTTTTATCAAATTATCACCCCAAGAAAGACCGTCCATTATAAATAAAAATATTTCAATGTTTTTTTGTTAATCTTAAAAAAATTACATTTTTTTCTTTAGATAATCTTTTAACATGAAAAAAAAAATCAAATCAATTTCATTTGTTGCAATACACTCTCATTTCCTCTCATAAATGTTACAGTAAATCTCACTATCAAAAAAATTCTTTTTCCATCAAACTCTACACAAATTCAACATTCGCATAAATTTTTATATCGGATTAAAATATTTTAATAAATATGAGACAAAAAGAGTATTATTTTCAACCATATTTGTATTCATTGGTATTTGTCCGTCATTTGTAAATTAACGAGTCCGGTCTATGCGGAAAATCAACAAACATTAGCCGGCGTATTCTTATCCATTGTTAATTTGAGCATATTTTGGTAGCAAACATGCACGAGTAAAAGGGTAACAAGTTAAACGCTAAATCTGCAATAACCTTGACCTGCTTATTAGAGCACCAAGATCTCATAAGATACACTGCATATGCTAGCACAAATTGTTTTGTGCACTAAACATATTATTACTACATTCTGCAAACATATTAACGTTAAAAATGCATATATGATGAACAGAAATGTAAAAAGCAAAAAATTAACAAAACAAATTTTATTAATCATCAACTTCAAACTTCACCAGCATATTTCAAATTTCACATACATGATCACCAATAGAAGAAAAGGGAAGTACTATTTCATTTATATGAACAAACAAAGCCAGTCCGGCCACAAATTATTGAAATCAACTTGTACTAGTATACTATCACTGCTAAAAAAGGGGATGGTACTGGTGGGTGATTACCCAAAGGTCGCTTAACTGCACTCGAAAAAAGCTGCAACCCCATCTCACCACACCACCACCCTCCCCTTTTCACAATTACAAAATCACCCCTTCTCCTTGCACTTTATTCCGTTTTCTACCCCACACACAGCCTTTTCGTTTTCTTCACTTTTTTTTCATTCGTCTCCAAACGAATACTACCACTTCAAAACGAAATCCATTACACTACCAGTCTACTATACTATCCACTGCGTTTTCGCCATTATCCATAAACCATAATGTTTCTCACTTCCTTCTCAAACAGAGAAGAAATGCAGAGGACCCTGTGCTAATAGGTCCATTCTTGAGGGAGGCGAGTAATCTCGTGATTCAAAGGCCTCTCTGCAGCTGCCCTCATCGCCATCATACTTCTCCTTTCTTGCTGCGCCCAAGCAACAGCTGCCGCCTCTGCTGCTGCATTTCTCTTTGCTATTATCACCTCTGCATAGAGAACAAAGAAGTAGGAGTACTTATTAATTTCGCAAACCCATATCAGATTACACCACGTATAAGTCTAATTAGAGTTAAACTGGGAAAAACTCAAGAGAGATCAATTAATTACCACAATCTGGGACCAGGGACTGGTGATGATGATGAACAGCAGTGTGGGGATTGGCGTCCTCGATGCTCAAGTTCAGTGCCTGCTGCGCCATTCTTGCAGGCAGCATCACCGTTGAACAACCTACATCAAACCACCAAAACCATCCCAACACATCAAATTACACTCCAATTTTGACCCTATTTCAAATGCAAATAACAAACACCAGAAAACACATAGAACGGACAAACAATTTTTCTAACTATCAACCTGCAGCCTTTTTGCGGAGCTCGGCAGCCGCAGGCAAAGTGGTGCCGTATTTGCGAGGCAGGAAGACACCAGTGCCGGCCGACTGCCTCTTGATTCCAACACCAACATACGGATTTCTCATAGCAGATCCAACAGGGTGAACAATGTTGTGGTTCCCTCGTTCTTGCTGGATATTTCTCAGCGGAGGCCATGCGCTCGGAGGAAGACCCAGCGCGCCGCCGCCACCACCTCTGCCATTGTTGCCACAAGCGCCGCAACGACCACCACCATCGCACAGCCTCCCTTTCCTCAGAGACGTTTGTTGTTGCCTCTGTTGGAGACCACAATGTCCCACCACTCGCTCAACCTGCAACTACTCACATCCTAAAACATTTACCACAAATATAAACAAAATCAAAACGCGGAAAAACAATAATGGGAACAGGTTCACTCACATCATTCATAATGTGTGGATAATTATACGAGCCAGCACTGCGAGGGAGGACACCACCGCCATCGTTCACCGGGAAAGCAGAACGGAGAGGGTTTCTTGGCAAAGCGAGAATCCCCTTGTTCTCGTGGTGGAACTCTTGAGCCGCAGCGGCAGCAACGGCTGCGCTCCTCTTCATCCGGGCGACTTGAATAGCGGCCGCGTAGACCTGTTCCCATGCGTCAGGCACCGGAGGCGACTTCCCACGAGATGGGTAACCACCGTTAGGGGTCACGTCTCCGCTCCTGCTCGTCGCCCACGTCGCGTAACCAGCCAGGGTCGACTGCGGCGACGTCGCCATCTGAAACCACTCAAACGCAAGCCATCACCAAAAATAATCAGATCTGAGAAATCTCCGACCATTTCCAAACAGAGCAAAAGAAATCCACAGTTAACAGACGTAGGAAAAAAAATAAAAAAGTACTTCGACGTTGCGAGAGGAGGCGTGGTTGAGTTTGTGGAACTGCTGCTGGTGGGTAGAATCCAAGAGAGTGGAGCGAGCGAGATGGCGAGTCAACTCGGCGAGGAACTCGTCCCTGTCAGTCTCGGTCTCACTCCCGTCGGAGCTGACGGGGGAGTCGAGCGCCGACGATGACGAGCCGTACACAGGCAGATATGGGCTCCTCCCTGTTGCTGGTGGGTAAGTGGAGAGAGCGGGGTCGAGGGAGTCGGTGAAGTTGTCGTCATCGGTGAGGAAGTGGGAAGGGAGCCAGAAAGCGGCGTCGTTCTCCATGGTTTCCGCCATTGAAGAAGATGGTGGGAAAAGGAGAGTGGTGAAGAGAGGCGGTTGAGGGGGGAGAGAGAGGGGATGAGAGAGGTGTCGTGCGATGATGGTTTGTTGCTGTGTTGCCGGAGTGAGTATGAGGGATTTTTAATTATAGAGAGAGAGGAAGAGGTAGAGAGGCAGACTTTTTTGCAGGGGGTGGTGGGGCCCAGACCACGCCCAGGAGAGTTATTCGAAGATTTTGAAACTATGGGGAAGGACTTGATTTCGGCGAAAATTTGGTCTTCGGACAGTCGTACTCGAGGGAGATTTTCCCGTGTTAAATAAAGGAGAAGAAGATGGCACCAGGTTTAATTACGTTGATGATGGGTTGGCACAAATGGGTTTAATCCAACGAATAATGAGTACTAATGAAGAAATCGACACCTCTAGGCTTGATATGATTATGTTTCAGGAGGATCTTCGATAGGACTCAAAGCTGATTGAACAAAACAATCATAAGAATAATTGTAGGGTCTATTTAATATCATTATAATAATAATAAATCAATTTTTTATCCCATCAAATGGGATCGGGTATATGAATACGACGACGTCATTTCAATTTGTCATGTACATCATCTTTTATAAAATTATGATAGGTCATATCATACTTCAAGGTTTCTCTCATAATCTTTTTAGGTCTCCCTCGTCCTCTCTTGACATGTGCTAACTCCCAAG
>JAOVYX010016930.1:0-23388 GCA_035668315.1 Drosera spatulata | reverse complement strand
CCCCCTTGTCTTCACTCTTAGTGTGTGTCACAACGAGATTTAAGGATATAAATGCGACGATTTATGTATAAAACAATTGCTCCATTATGGCCTCACCCATTTTGCTCTCAATGGTAGCCCCAAATGCATGAATCCTCAAATAAATCCCATGACCCATCCCTCACCAGTAACCCCTAATCAGCAATCTTAAGCCTGCCAAATCGAAGAATTTGAGCCCCAGAGTATAGAATTGAACCATATTCAAACGCAAAAAATAGATTGATTGACTGATTGCTATAGTTATCAACGTACTATGGCCAACTTTCACGGGGGAAGGATTAAGTGGGGAGAATCATCGCAAATGACAAGGGAAAATGGCATGCCCATGGCGTACTTGCCAGTTTCCTAGTCTTGGATTCAATAATTTCACATCTCCGTAATCTGTAAACAATGTTCTGAAGTTCCAAGTATCAAATATGAAGTGCTTCTTACGTTACTTGAAAAGATAAAGGAAATCGGAGATCTGGTCAGCTGGAGCAATGCAATTCTAACAAGCAATTTGATGATGCTGCAGATAGGAGTTGTCCGCGATTTATAAGTTACAATTAATAAAGGCTGCAACACTTTGAACACATCTTGTGTGATGGAATGCAATGTGTGTTGATTTTCCTCTGAAAATTATACTTTGAAAATTATTTGTGGTGATTTTGGCAATTTTGTCTTAGTGCCCTTGTTTTTTATTTTGGTGACAGTGGGTTCATTATATCAGTCGAGAAAAGAGTTAGTGGAGTTAACTGTAGCAGTGGACTGGTGATTTGGTATTTTAATGTGATATTTTTATTTTTTTTCAAAAGAGGCAATTTTGCAATATATTTTCAATGACCAATAAGGAAAAACATCGTAATCAATATTGGATGGAGTGAGCACTTGAAAAAGGGAAGAAAGCTTGTCAGATTAAGAATAGCATATAACATTTCGTCAACAAATAACATCAGAAACTATTCACTAACCCGCTCACGAGCTGCAGCAATCTTCAACAGCTCATCTGCCTCTGAGAAACTTGTGTACCATTGAACTAGAGGGCTATCCTTGGTGTCACCCCTTTTGCTTTTCTCCTCGTTATCAATTGATGCTGTGACAAACAAAGCCTCGTGAAATAAATTAAAAAGAAAAAAGAAGGGGAAAACATAACAGACAAGACAGTCAATCAACATACCATGTAAAGGTAACATGAGACCACTGGGTAGTCTAGGAATGTTCACCGCTGGATGATTTTGCACATGCACAACAAACGCGTCTGATGGCTGTCGAAAGACAATCTCATCATATGATTCTACCACGACTGGTTTCTTTGTAGATAAGGGAACAGAATCATCGTCTGGGTACAACCTTAGATGGTGAACTCTGTCAACAACAAATAGCTCATTGGCATGGCTCACTCACAATATGCACCTCAGACGGTCTCAGTATCATATATGAAAGCAGCTCTGTGTTCAATGCCTACACTTGTCTTCGGTAACTGTCTATTAGGAAGAATCAGTAGTGCACAGGAAATAACATAACCACTCAAACCATCTTGAACCTAATGCACATTCACACTCTCCAATATTCCCAGCATGCAGCTCATCAAGTACTCAATGTGGATGATGATACTCCACGTCTAGCAAGTGAGCTTCCTTCAAAACTCTTTTCGTACCTTAACTTTGTCCCTTTATGTTTAGCACACATTCCAATTATTTATTATAGAAATCCTTTCATATGTTCATTTTCTTGTCATACTTCACAAGTATCTTCATTTCTTCCATGGCTATTGCCGATGGACAAAAAAGAGATTTTGATAGCATGAGACTCTACTCCATGGAACATTACAAATGAATAGCAACCTTAAAGTCTCCTTGGATGTCCCAGTATCAGGAACAACATGATAATCCTATCCTGAGGTGTTTTTCTGCTTCAGCAAACATGATTTGACCGCAAATGACAAACAAAAGTACCAAACTCAAATGATCATATAAAATCACTCGCAGCATTTAACTCACTCAAAAGCACAACTCAGGATGAAAGGGAAAAGAAGTCGAGAACCTCACAAGTTCAAAGGCTGTTCACAGGCATCGTTGTGAAAAAAAAAAGTGTGATGGCGATTCTGAATTCACCCCATCCACATTCCGACAACTGGAACGGGGCACATTCCACCACCCTCATCGGGTTATTAAAACTCGAATGCAGCTGAAACACCGCACGCTTGATAACCACTCCCAAATCCTCATTCGTTGCTCCTCTAACATAGACTGTCCACTTGTGTGATTGATACCTAAAACAAACACAAACCCATGAAAAAGAAAACCACAAACAAAATCTCACACATATTCACCATTTTGCTTCTCAATTAATATCCTCATCGTCAAAGGAATCATATTACAAATAATGCAATGCATAATCATCTCCTCACCCCTCACAACAGCAACCCAAAAATTCCCATCATGAACAAAATGTGGAGGACAACATGCATGCAATCTTATCCCTCGGACAGCAGAGACATTCCCGAATCAATTGTCCTCACCCCTCAATAACAATAACAATGTGACACACGTAACTAGATTTATATCTTATAACATCTCACCATCATTAACAAATCTCTAGTCTATAACTTATTCTGTATGCTATACACACAACTCCAATCGCAATCTGTTTATTCCACATATTACATAACATTACATAACGGTATCACATTTCCATTCAGCCACATACTCAACAACTAAATCATTCACCATCAAATTATCCAAAAAATAAAATAAAAACATTCACCATCAAAATCAATCATCAACAGAACACCAGAAAATCCTTACTCGGTCGCCTTCTTCCCCAGCCAAAACGCAACATTACCATACACAATCGGCACACAAATCTCGAAATCTCTCACTCTCCCGCTCGAACTCTGCGCAACACATCACCCTATCATCATCATCATCATCTCGCACATTCACGTCAAAACAGTCCCAAGTCACTTCAATCTCAAAACACATTTCACTTCACTGATTAATCCAATCAGTTACCGATTTCGAGCAATGCGATTTAGAAGCTGAGATTCCAGCAACAAGTTCATCTGCATCGCGCATTTTGTGATTCGATTGGTTGATTGAAAATCGATTCGATGAGATTAGGGTTCGATTCGGGCTCGATTGGAATCGGAGATCAGTGTACGGTGGTGATGCAGGATGAAAAACCATATTTATATGGGAATCGTCTACGGCGAGATCTATGGTGTGTGGTGTGTTCAGCCAATGAGGATGCAGATTAGGAGGAGTATACGGCGTCGTTTTGGGATGATTGGGTTTGTATTGGGTTTGGGTGTATGGGATTATGGTGCACTCGCGTGCAGAGAATGAAAGCTTCTTGTAAGAAAAAGGATGCGAATGGTTTTGATCGAGATTTTAGTTTTGCATGATTTTCACTGCCTTCCATATTAGTTATAATATTTTTTATTTGATTAATCTTAAAAAATATATAATTTTTTTTATTTTAATAATTTTTTCAATAAAAAAATATTAAATCAATCTTATCTGTTATAATATATTCATTATCTTTTTTCACAAATATTACAGTAAACTATCACAAAAAAAAATATTGTTTCTTCATCAAAATCCATACAAATTCAATACTCGCATAAATTTTTATACCGGATCAAAACGTTTCAAAAAATATGAGACGAATGGAGTATAAAGATTAATGGAATTCTATGTTAAAATATTGAAAAGGCGTGGATGTTATTTGATTGAAGCCTAGTTAATCCTCCGTTAGAACAATCCGGTCTCTATACAACATATTTCTAAGGTACATCCAAAAGAATCGTGTTTTGGATGAATTTAGTTAATTTGTGATTACATGATGATTGATGTGAATGTTTAAGTCTCATTACTTGTTTAGACTCAAAGGTGTATATGTGTATAACAAGCATCACAAGGAGCGACAAACATTTGAATGTGCATTATAATAAAGCATCAAGAACATGTGCTGTATTCAAGTAAAATGTTTACAATTTTCGACAACTTTCCCTAATATCTTAAAAGAATATTGATTCCACTAGTTAGCATGCGATGGAGCAAAAGAAAACTTCTTCTTTGCAGGGGATCGTGAGTCCACCCATGGGATACGAAAAATCAAACTCTTCCTCAGCACGCTTCAACAGTTGCTGGAACCCGGGGTAACTCAGGACACATATTGGCACGACGTATCTCTTCTTGATCTCGGCCTCTCCTACATAAACCACGACATGTCCTTTTGGTACGAGCCCTTGTCGCTCATGATGAAGAGTCGCATTACTCTTCTTAACAAGTCGACGAGATTGGTATCTGAGAATTCCCCTTGAAACATTGGTGATTGCGTATGGCAACTTAATATGCAACATTTTGGTGT
This sequence comes from Drosera spatulata, assembly GCA_035668315.1. Lineage (NCBI taxonomy): Eukaryota > Viridiplantae > Streptophyta > Magnoliopsida > Caryophyllales > Droseraceae > Drosera > Drosera spatulata. The sequence continues at coordinate 18,996 of JAOVYX010016930.1, read as the reverse complement.
ACTGATGTTTGATGAGCAAGTTGATGGAGTTCGGTTGTATTTATATGATCGTATGATAGAGCTAAGCTGTGTCCTGTTTAGTACTACAGTACATTTCATGGATAGCCAAATAGGGAGCTGTTTGAGAAAGACCCAACATATCTATGTTCTTTTTCGTTTCCTAGTACAAACCAAAAAAAATAACAAGGAAAAACACATGGTTTTTTTGTGGTTAGTCGGCAAAATAGTTGGGTCAATTATCTTGATATTGCCTTGACTGCTTTTATTTGCTTTGTGTGTCGCCCCGGCACTAGCTTTCCCTTGAGAACTTCCTAGGTTTTTTTAATGACTTATAGATTATTTTTACACATAGATATATACATGTAACATCCAATTAATCAGACATATTTTCATTGATATCTTTGGACAAACACATATACCTTTCCTTTTTTTCCCCTCTTGGTGTGCCTTTTCTTTTGAGCTCTTCGGATTCAAACATGTTAAATGATCTCTTTAATTTAATTGGCTTCACATGCTTAGTTTGCTTTCATGCTAGCTTGATGATAGTGATTCCACTATCTTTGCTCTTTGGACGTTTGATGTGGAAAGTCTTGATCTCCCTTACATGAAAGTGACGTGATTTTCCCTTAATAGAGAGACAATTAGGAAGTGTCAAATCCTTTATAGAGAGACATGGTTATGAGAAAGAATAATTTATTACTAAACTAACTCTTTTTTACTCAAATATATAAGTATACTGAACACAAACATGAGGCGAATGTCTAAGAATCAGGTAACAATCTCAGCCTTGCTATCAAGGGTTGAGTTCTCATTAGAGCGAATCTCTATATATATTAAAGAAGCTAGCTCTAATCGCATATCACAGTTCCAAAATTTATAAGTCGTTTAACATTAACGGATTGCACACGCTTGGGAAATGTGTAGTACTGTATTGTCATTTTCATCACAGCAAAGGATGTCGCGACGGATGTTATTCTAAATTAAAGCAAGGTTGAAAAACAGGAAGGAAATGCATCACATTCATAAACAAAAATATCACATTTTGTATGCTGTCATGTATATGAGAATTGGACATGAATGTAACATTTTTGCGCATGAAATGCAAGATTTGCACATGTTAGGTCGATTCGACATATCAGTCGCATGCCCAATCCTTAACTATGTACTGTCTAATCGGACTTTGGCCAACGCCCCTACAATTGAGCCAGCTTTTGGAAAACGAAGAGACTAGCAAAAAAAGATCCTTTAGTTCGATGACGACTCAAATTAGAGGCAGAGCCTGCATCAGGAGTCCCATAGTGCAAATAAACGGAACGAACAACGAGTACAAGTCCTCGCCAACAACCAATGAAGCATCACAATTACTCTATGCAAGCAGGACGGATAAACGTAGAATTCGGCTTCAGCTAGGCAAAAGCCACCATGAAATCTATCCAAGTTTGCCAATTGAAAATTCGAGCTAGGTTGGCGTCATAATAATCGCCGAGGCCTAACTACAAGAACTAATGAAGTTTTCTTGTTCAGAATATAACTAACAATTTCAACATGATTGTAACTTCTCTTGTCCGAACAATGAACTTAAACTTGAGCATGTTGCTTGTTGGTTGTTTACCTTTGAAAGATGGGGCAAGCTTGATAGTCACTCCAGTTGGATTGTTCCCTACGTCTCTATTATGATGTGAGCCTAATCAGTCAAGATGTGTTTTAAATTAATATCGACCAATGGAATGCAAACGAGACCAACATGTACGTACAATATCACAAGTGACATAGAAAGTCAGGATTATTAACCAAGACTAGATGAGCCAGAGCCGGTCCTGCCAATTGCACACATAAACGAACTTTATCGGACATTATCCCACGAAAAGAACATTGCTCGAGTAATCACGCTTGAGGTTTGACCAAGCAGCATAAGCATTCTTACTTGCATCTGATACTGTACAATTCTTCATATCTAGCTCTGCAGGACCATCAATTATTATACAAATTAAATGGTTATTCATGATTCAACTTCAACGTTGGTATCCGCCAAATCAGCTCGATTCCTGTATACCATCAATTAACATTGTAATATCGATACCCAACCAAAAGTGTCTCGCGGCAACAAGTATCTTTTATCATCATTGCGTCAAACACATCTTGTACATCACCAGCAAGAGGGATGGAGTTGACTATATTTATATAAGTTAGATTATAGTATTAATTACATTATAGAGTTAAACAGGTTCTCTAAGGGTAGGAAATAAGTACCAAGTTGACATTTAAATTCCATTATATTGAATTAAGGGGGGAAAAAAAAACAAGTTGACATTTTTATAGTTTTCTTCTTGTCAAAGGAATATGAGATGTAAGTAGTCTTGTACCGTTATAAAAACAAAAATACCGAATGATAGATAGAAATCAAAGATAAAGCACATTCAATAAGCATATATTACAAGAAAAAAGGGATTTAGCGACTAAGTCTATTGTGTTAGTCGTCATTTTGACAATCAAAAATATTTTTGGTCGCAATTTCAATAGGAAAAATTGACATTGGTTGTCATTTTTCATTTTGACGATTAAACTTAATTTTTGTCGTTATAATTACGAGTAAATTCAATTTTTGATCGCAAATTTGACGACCATATTGTACAATTAGTCACCAAGAATTTTGACCCCATTATTAAAAAAACAAAAGAATTTTAACGACTAAAATAAATCTTAATCACTCTTTTGACGATTAATTTATGATGTTGATCGTTATTTTTGCAACTAAAATATGTGCTTGGTCGCCATTCAAAATTAGGGATGCATGAAAACACCTCTCATGACCATTCCTGCTTCTTTGTTGCTTTCACCCTCCACCTCCCGTCATCATTTTCTTCAATTCTGACGAAAACACTACTCTATATCTCTAATCTCGTCTCCATATCTCTAATCGTGAAGGAAGAAAAAAGGGACGTCCTCAACCCTCTATAAATAAGGAGCAAGTGGGAAAAACATTTACAACACATCAAACACAAAAACAGCACCAGAAGAGTTAGAAAAATACCCAGTTTGGGATATTGAGGGGTCTACGGGTATAATTTTATTCCGTTAGAGAAAAAAAATTAGTGAGAGTTATCCTGATGATTGTAATCCCCTAACACAGTCTAGGAACGATATTTGTAATCCTTCTTTAGTGGATATTTTGGTACCGCAACGGTCCCGTGGTTTTTACCCTTTTATTTTTAAGGGGTTTTTCACGTAAATTTTGGTGTCGACTCTATTTATTTTTGGGCTGTTTATTTATCTCAATTTTATAACACAATGAGAAAAAAATATTGGATAATTTTCGCTGTACCACACATCAATTTTTTCCCGACGGGTCTTTACCTTTGAAAGATGGGTCAAGCATGATAGTCACTCCAGTTGGATTCTTCCCTACCTCTCTATTATGATGTGAGCCTAAGCAGTCAAGATGTGTTTTAAATCAATACCGACCAATGGAAAGCAAACGAGACCAACATGTACGTACAATATCACCAGTGACATAGAAAGTCAGGATTAGCCAAGACTAGATGACGGTCCTGCCAATTGCACACATAAACGAACTTTATCGGACATTATCCCACGAAATGAACATTGCTCGAGTAATCACGCTTGAGGTTTGACCAAGCAGCATAAGCATTGATATTTGCATCTGATACTGTACAATTCTTCATATCTAGCTCTGCAGGACCATCAATTATTATACAAATTAAATGGTTCTTCGCAATTTCAATAGGAAAAATTGACATTGATTGTCATTTTGACGATTAAACTTAATTTTTATCGTTATAATTACGACTAAATTCAATTTTTGATCGCAAATTTGACGATCAAATTGTACAATTAGTCATATTAAAAAAAACAAAAGAATTTTAACAATTAAAATAAATCTTAATCATTTTTTTGACGATTAATTTATGATGTTGATCGTTATTTTTGCAACTAAAATATGTGCTTAGTCGCCATTCAAAATTAGGGATGCATGAAAACACCTCCCCTTCACCAAGGCTGACCATTCCTGCTTCTTTGTTGGTTTCACTCTCCACCTCCTGCCATCATTTTCTTCAATTCTGACGAAAACACTACTCCATATCTCTAATCTCGTCCCCATATCTCTAATGGCGAATCCTCTGAAATGAAACCCTAATCCTCTTTCTCTCCTCGACGGTAGTTGCGTCTCTCGCCGTTGCTCTGGTGGTCAGTTCTCTTATCATATAATTATCAATTCGCATTCTTATTAGGCAGTTTTGTATGTGTACAAGAATTTGTCTCTGGTTATGGAATTCTGTAGATCAGTTGCGTTTTTATGAAGTTGGTTTGTTGGTTTATCCCGATTTGTACGATTTGTGAGATTATTCTGTTGATGAGGGTTATTGTCGTGTAGGGTAATGTTGATTCATGCCGAGATGAGGGATGAGACATGTTTGCTTTTCTTATGAGACATGTGAGATTATTCTGTTGATTAGGGTTTTTTGATTGTTCGATTCGTTTGGTGATTGGTGGATTTTTGTGATTAGGATTTCGAGAATATAATGTTTGATGTGATTGTTATTTTTGGTTAAGTTTAATTGTCTCTGATGGGGGACATGATTTGAGAAAGGCTACCGAAGTTGCAAATGTAGTTCGGGGAAATGACTACTTTTTTCTAACTACAATTGTATTGAGACCCAAATTGATCAATGCGAAACCTGTAATGATAGGTCGGACCCTGTGCATGACCCTGTATTGTACCCTTGCACATTCATAATCACATTATTGTTTCGCGTAGCGTGTCGAAAACCTTACTCGAATGGTTTCATTTTTTGTATGTTCATGTGAAGACGAACTTCTAAATCCAAGAATCTTACACCACCAATACAGGATAACTGAAAACAGCAGTCGTAAACTTTGTAAGAGAATGTTTTACATGAGTTACAATCAATACCTAAGTTTACAGGGAGTTGCAAAGAGTTACAATCATTACCTAATTTTTTACAGCATCTAACCTAGTGTACAGAGACTGGACATTTCAATAATTGTGTTAGTCATAGTTGATCATGATGCTGATTATAAGATGCTTGCAATTTCAAGGTTTTGTTTGCTCGTGGTCAGATTTTACGTAATACTGTCTCTGATAGTACGAATATTATGACAGCTTTGAATAAGAAGCAGAGTTGGTTCGAGTTTCTTGTTGAGTCTCTTAGTAGCGACACCTTTGAGTCTTGGAATTGACTACATTGGTATTGTTATGAGACTATATTGCATCTCTTGTAAGCTATGTCGATTCATGTTGTTGGAATGACGCCGTCGTATTCATGTAGTCGATCCCACTTGATGGGATAAAGGCTTAATTTGTTGTTGTTGTTGTTCAATAAATGTGTATGTTTTCCTCCGTTATCTTGTTTTTTTCCTCACCTACTTCAGAAGAATGGTACCACTAAGGTTCAAACTGTTTTTTGGGTTTTGTATAGCCTGGATGTTTTTGGGCTGCGTTCAGATAAGATGATTATGTGGAGCTATTCATGTAGTCGTTCAATATGGACTGGGTTATTGTTTCTTGCTACGTATTCTAGTTGAAGTAATTGTTTTTTGCATTTACTAAGATGGTATCCAACTCTCTTGTTCTGTTCTAAAGATGGTATCTAACTCTCTTGTTCTGTCCTAAAGACGTGAGGTGTTTCATGAACGAACAAATGGTAATCCAGTGGTATAGTCAATTGTAAAGACTAGTGATTCACATTCTCATCAAAGCTGCATTCTTATGTTACTGTCATTCGACACAAGTTATCTGCTTCTTTTCCTAACATATTGCTTTAACATTGATACGTATATTATTTTCAAAATCACAGGACAAGTTTCAAGAGTTAAAAACATTGCAAGAGGAGGGTGAGGGATCACAATACAGTCAGCATAGTCCTCCTTCGGAATCGGAGTTGTTCCTCGATGCTACAGGGGGCTTTTTGCGTAGCGGGACTGTGTCAGAACTGGGTTCTGCAACCCAGTTGTTTTATGAGAAACCAAACAGAAGGAAAAACAGCTCCAGTCCAGAAAGTTTGTATTAGCCTCGAACATTGTTGTGTGTACTGTGGGACCAAGATCCTTGTAGTTCTGGTTTGGATTTGAGACAATGACATTGTTTGTATGCTTCGATATTAGACCCTTCAATGGAATTGTGTTAGATTTCGGAATTTATATTATGATGTCCGTATGTTTCGACTAGCACGTGTTTCACATTGTTTGTATTATGGAATTGTGTTTATAACAATAGGGTAAGTATTCCAAAAAGCAGGTTGTACTTCGATTTGAGAAACAGATTTGGCGACCATGAAGAAATTTAGTAGTCAAATCTAGAGACTAAAATTTAGAATTAGTCGTCAAAAATAGAGATCAATTTAATAAATTAGTCACTAAAATTATGACCAAAATATCAAATTAGAAGCCAAAATTGCTACTACATCTAGCAGTCATCGCCAAAATCAAAGCCTTTTGTCATCACGAAATAGCGACCATCATAAATATTTGGTCGTCAAATTGACGACTAATATATCGTTTTGATCGTCAAAATTTGCGACTAATATATCATTTTAGTCGTTAGATTTTAGAGACCAAAATGTGTGCTGGGTCTCTAACTTTTGCAATCAAATTGTCAAATTAGCCGTTAAATAATTTACGACTAATACAATTTTAGTCGTTAATTTTACGACTAAAAATATACCTTAGTTGTCAATTTCAGTTAGCGAGGAAACGAGGATTGTTTTTAGTTGCTGTTTAGTCGCCCGTGTCATTTTGCGACCAATTTAGTTTGTTTAGCGATCGAATTTTTTAGTCGCCTGAACCATGGATTTTTGTAGTGATAAAAAAGTCATTTTAAAATCTATAGGTTTCTATCTCCGTACATATATAAACACGAAAATAATCGTTTAGTTACCTAGGCTTAGCCAAAATCTAACTTTTCTAAATTATAAAATTGCTTAGCCTTTTTGTTCATGAATGGTCCATGTTACTATATAATATCTTCAAAGAATAAATTCATTAGCATGAAATGCCATTAGAAAACCAAATGCAACTGCCCCCAACCATGAATCTAATCTATAAACACGGGCTATATCTGATTTTTATGGAGATATATTTATTAACATTTTGTCTTAATGTTTTTAATTTCAAAACTTTATGATTGAAATATTCTTCTTGAAATATGTAACCACAATCTATCAGTAGTCTCTTGTACTTGGTGTTATATATTCAACTTTGGATGTATTAATTTGGGTCTAACTTGGTTAGATGAGATTAAAGTATTGCTAAATGCCTAAATATCATCTCATTAACCGAAGTACTTACTGAGAGTACAAAAAACCCCTCCAAAAGATAAAAATTGAACTACTGATATTGAGGTTTTTGTGCTATCAGTGTCGTTTCCGTCTTTGTTAGTGAGGTCGTTTGTATTCTCGGTTAGGTATTAGTTTCTCACATTGGCGGTGGGCTGGGAGGTAAGGTGAAGGTTTTTTAAGATGGATTATAAATCTTAATTATCCAAACGTGTTTTAAATCAATACGTATCATTGTTGACAGATTCCAAACACATAATATCTTGATATGAAAAATGAGTTATAATAGGAAAAAAAAAATTTCCCTTCTGGTTGGATTGTAGCCCAAAGTCCATTTTCTTAACAACCATCAATTTGCACGAGGTGTCATTCTGGAGCAGAACCCCACATCTATGTCTTATTAGCATTGATAATAATCTTGTGTTCAAAGAAGTACCCAGATATATTCTCCAAGAATATTATTGTTTAGTTCTCTGTTTTTGAGATCAAGAATACTGCAATCTGAATCTGAAAACAAAGGCCAATAACTACGAGCAAAGAATCAACAATTGAAAGAATCTGCCAATGCCGAAATATATTTTAGAAAAATATAAGTCGAACATTATGCGTATTACACAAGGATCGGACAAGAAGCAACCGCGTACTGTCTAAAATTGGTCGCTTCACGGATTAACTCATCGATCACTCGGTTCTCAAATAGCAAAAAGTATGTACAACTTAGAGACTTCGTTCCGATTTCCTACGTACTCCTCAATTCATATGTAAGCTCCATAAAAGATCGTTCGCTGCACGGGATCGTGAGACCGCCTAGTATAGGATGATCCGGTCCAAACTCCTCTTCGGCTAGATCGAGAAGCTCCTTGAACGAAGGATGCTTCAAGTACGTTATTGGCACGATGAATCGTTTCCTCTGATCAGGCATCTCGCCAACATATACCGTGACATATCCTTTAGGCGTGCTGCTCGCTTCATGTACCTTTTGTAGAGCGTGCTTGATGCTGTTCATACGTAGGATCTGAATCCCGACTGATTTCCAGTTCTTCTTGTGATTCATCTTCGTGTATCGATCGATTGATAGATTGTTATCGTAATCGTGCTACTGAGTAATTGGATGCTGTAATGTTTTGTTCTGTTTTAGATGAAGTGGGAAACTCTTTTTTGTGTGTTTGTTATGAGAAATAGGTCATATTGCAAGAGCATGGTATTTATAGCAAGGTGATTATTGCCACAAATCTTTCACTTAAGCTAGATTAATTAATTAGTGGTCTCTTTTATTCGATTAAAATGTAGGTGTATATGGTGGTCTAATCACCGTTCAGTTGTTCCCTGTGGATAAGGGCAGTTTACTGATGCAAATATGAATAACTTTTTTAGCATATCATATGATTTCGACGTTTTATAAAGTACGAATATAGTTTGGATTGATACCTAAATGTGAAATTATGCTAGGTTCTATGTTTTGGATTTACTGCTTGCTGTACCACTTTTTGGGACGAAAGGTTCGCAACTTGTACTGCTCGAATTTTCGGGATCCGTACAAGTCGTCTAATGTTTATCTTTATAGGTACAATGACATTTACCGTGTTATGCAGGGGACTACTATATTTATTCAGTTTGCGATACTTCTCTCTTATTTATTCTTTAATTGAAGAGTAACAAGTAGAAAAGTGATAATCTTACCGTAAGCATGTAAACTGGATCTAAACAATATCTCTATTTGTAAGATTTATGTCTGTATTATTGAAAAATTAGTTACAATAAAAATATGAACGGATGATAAAAGATTTATTATGAATCTTAACATGTGTCATCTTGATTTTGAGTTTCTAATCTTATCGCCCAGTTAAAGGTGAAACTTTTTTCTGAACAAAAACTGAAATAGAAAGAACAGAACTTGCACAATTAAATTCTGGGAAAGAATTTACTTATGAAAACAGTGGTCAAGGATTTTAATTTTCACAAATGGTTGGTTGTTTAATTGGTAGGCTTATCTGGTAGAGGTAGATGGATTGTATTAATTAAATCACTCTTAATATTAACAAATATAATTGAGAAAATAGAACATTCATGTATTTTGAACTAATTTTTAAATTATATACTTAGGTTGCGGTGTAACCCCTTTGAGAGGTTATCTTCAATTATTATATATAAAACTTAGCTATTGCAATTGTACTGATATTAGTACCATTTTGTAAATCTTGGACAATAACATCGAACATAATCCAATAGTATATTTTATTTTTTATTTTTTTTTGAAAAGATAGTATATTTTATGGTTGAAAGCACAAGTCGAATATTTATTTATTTTTCAATTACTATTAACATGGACTATATTTCTAAATGTGATAGTGCTCGATATAGTTGTCGCATCTACCAGTGTGAACTCCATGATTTGGGGCCATTTTAGCCGTGAACTTTGTGTACTAGTTTTTAGGGGCCGATATTATGTTGTGCCTAGGTCTCCGCTTGGCTTTATTTATTAGGAAATGATATTATCAAGATTGATTTCGATACATCAAGACATTTTTATGAGTGGAGGATGTTTTTGTTTAAAAGAACTCATATAAACGTAATATCTTGGCTATATTAGTTTGAGCATTGGAAATAGCAACTCCCTATTTATTTTCAACGATCAATGTAGTCCCTTAACCTACATCAATTTTCACGATGTTTGAATGATCTATTGATATAATCTAAATTGATATTAGTAGCAGGAGTAGAGTCATGTATCGTCGAAAATATGTATGAGTTGATGTTTCATAATGACTAGTATATATGTCAACATGTGTGAGCAATTTATAAATCATTAGTTTTGTTGCATATTTTGAATTGGATATAACGCACCGAAATACGATATATCAATATATCTTAGTTTCACGAGACATCTATGAATTTCTTGTAAATGAAACTCATGATGTTGAAGATATAGGTCACGGTTTTTCTTATGCAAAAAAATCAAGTCTAGTACAACTTGAGTGAAGGCTGGACGATACCTCTATGCTAACCATAAACACAATTAACTAGCTAGGGCAACAAAAGATCATAACCTAGTACTGTTATAGTTGCCTCCTACAGTCTGTTCCTACTCCGAAATCACGAAACTATCGTGTTATCCGTTTGTCGTTATGTCTTAAATCGATCGAGTTAGTTGTTTAATATTGTGCAACATTTTACAGAAGCATATCTTCGGACACAATAGATATTTTGTACGTTGTGGTCGCTGGTTTGAGTGTTTGTATCACAGATTTAGTTGGCGTAAGGATCTTGCACTCAATCAGGAGCCCAAAAGTGTCATGATGCTGCCTTTTCTTTCTGTTCTTGTAAATGACCTCAGAATCTTGTCATTGCGCGGTCAAAAAGTTTTTTTAGCAATTAGCTAGATCGGCTATGCTTTTGAGTAATGTGTAGTATGAGATCATAAGTTCAAAAGCCTATGGTTCTCCCCTTATCTTGCTAATCCCACTTTGATCTCAAGAAAAGGTACCATGTGATAATCCGAGGTAAAAATACTTTGTCGTCTACGTTAATGGTTTCTAATTTCGTCGATGGTTACTCCCTTGGAATAATTCGCCCTTTTCCAATTACTAAATGTTAATTTGGTACTATGTGATAATCCGGGGTAAAAATGCTCTGTAGTCTATGTTAATGGCTTCTAATTCCGTCGACGGCTACTCGCTTGGTATGATTTGCCCTTTTTCAAGTACTAAATGTCAATTTACAACAGTACTTTTCAACATGTTTATCAGGAGATTGTAAGGTTTGGCAAATTTGATGATGAAGTGAGGTAAGTGCACTGTCCACAGTCCACAGTCCACACTTTAAGCTTCCAAAGGTCATCCTGTGAGTGACATATATTAAGATACAAATAACATTTCTTGGACTCCTGTCCAAGTCTGAGATTTTGGGTGATTTCGTACATCAACTTCATATGATTTCTCTTGTGCACTCTCATTATCTCATAGTCACTCTTAACAAGATCCATATGATCAAAATCATGATGTATCAAACAAATCTGTTTCAGCTTCACATTTTGCATTCAATGGTTGCAATGTTAAGCTATATACATCATGCTATACAAGATTGCCTTGATTAGCAAAGCTAACTGCTGAAATTCGAGTTTGCTCCAGATTTTGTACAATCTCGGCTACTTAACTGACCCTCAAATCACAGGTGAAATCCATAAAAGATTGTTCACTACATGGGATCGTTAGAGCACCTGATATTGGATGATCAAATCCAAACTCTTCCTCGCAAAGAGCAAGCAATCGCTTGAATGAAGGATGCTTCAAGTATGACAGTGGCACTGTGAATCTTTTCCTGTCGGATGTTTCGCCAACATAAACCGTTAGCTGCCTTTTTCTTGTATTTCCAGTATCATATAACTTCTGTAGAATCTGTGTGGCGCCATTGATTCTTGGAAGGCGAATCCCCATTGCTTTCAGATGCTTCTGTTGATTCAATCGGCTTTGGAGTGCTTTTTTGCTGGAAGTGACTAAGGAAATTATCCCAGATACTAATGGTGGGAAGAGCTTTTGTTTGAGGGCAGTATATATACATCATGTTGTTGCCCGAAACACTAAATATCTAGCAGAAACCGTGTGAGCTTCGATTCCCACGAAATACTAGGGACTAACTGTAGATTATGGTCTATAGATGAATATCGTGAACTCAATCGGTATAGCCTACCTAGATAGACGAGGTTGGTTTATAGGATACTGTAAAAAATATCAGGGCACTTATTTTCCTTTTGACATCAAATAATTATCCTTGTATAAAATTGCATACAAAATTCTCTTCTGATTGTCAGATAGGTTTTGGGCGTAACTTTTTTTGAAAATGCAGCTTAACTTCGACGGGACAACAATAGACACATGCATAGTCACCATCTAGGTTACGGAAACATAAACTAATCGAGTCCTTGGTGTACGAAGAGAAAGGGTGCTACAGGATGTAACAGTTGGATACCTCGCCTAGTCTTCCCTGAACATAACGGCACTATGAATCCAGATTAGTTAAGCTATAACGGCACTATAACGGCACAGTTGGATAACTTCGACAGCTCATCTTGCTCAGATTCACACGCTCTAACGATCTTCTCATGGATCAGATTCGGATTCGATCAATATGTATTCACTTGCAGGGCAGCTGAAGTGCTCCTGCTTCTATTAGTTCGGCGTCTTAGACCTGTGTAGGTAGTAAGATCAGCTTTGGACCATTTGGTACTATTGATGACATTAAGCGAGTAGTGGGACCAACTAACTAGATTCATAGAAATATTGCATAATTGGTGACATCAATTTTGTTGACTAAAATCCATATAGCAGCGGTTTAGTAGGTCTTTTTTCTTTTTATGGACTTGAGGAGGTACTTTAATCATCACTTTTACTTAACCATCTTTAAAAAGGGAGACGAAAAAGATAATAAAATTAAAAAAAACCTGATAAATCATTTGTTCACAGGAAGTACGATTGTTGGTTAGGATGCTCAAGTCATCTGACAATGATATCATTCAATCAAAATTATTGGTTCTAAGTTCTAATCATTTCAGCTGCTGTCAAGCCCTCCTCCGAAAATTTCCAAGGGACTAAGGTTAGGTACAACAAATGTGAGAAGTTCTTGATCACGCTCGAACTTGGCCATGACTTGATCTTCTACGGTCACCCACGCCTCTACACCATCACCTCTTGCAGCGTCGCTGAAGAAGATGCAGTTCTTCGTAGGACTGAGAAGATTACTCACCCACGCGGGCTTCCCAAATCCGAAATCTACCTTATAAAACGGAAACCTGCACCAACCACTAAAGAGAACCATGTCACCTGGGTCGCTACTTGGCAGCTGGTCCAACTCGTCGTAGCATTTACATATTTTTGCAGATCGCTCATATGCAGTATCTTCTTCCTGGAACTTCTCGTGGAATTTATCCATCTCTTCCTTCATTAGATCAACCAGCGTATGCAACTCCGCTTCATCTTCACAAACCATTATTAGATTGTGGAGCGCAAAGTTTCCTATGTCACATTCCGACATAGGCGGTCTCATCCTTTTCCTTATGTTCACTATAACATTCACAATGGCCGGTTCCGGCAATCCTAAGCTCTTTGATGATGATAGTATGAGCTTATATATCAGTGCCGAGAGGACTTGAAATCGAGTAGGGTGCAATGTGTTTGAACTGCTCTTTGCCATCATCTTTAGACATTCTATTTTTGAAGCATCAAACACAAACCTCCTTGTTGAACATTTTTGATCTGCAGACATTGGTTTCGAAGAGATCGGCTTTTGATTTATCAAGAGGAAGAGCGATGCTCCACTGAATCGAGGGGATAACACGATGCCTGGTTCACGGTTCATGGATGCCCAGTCATTCATAAAGTTCGCAATGCTGCACGCATCAGCTATCTTATGTGAGAAGCACGCTGTTATTGCTATTCCTCTGCATTCAAAGGTGGTCATTTGTATGAGAACCAGACTGTCGATGACTGAACCGTTAAGGGAATCCTCGCCTGAAACAGGACAGAAACGAGTCATTATTTCAACTTGAGGTTCCCTTAGGACATCGGATAGCTTGCATTGGGCGTGTGCCACGAGGAACTCAACACCTTCATCATTGCACTCGATAGAACCATCTGCTCTGATCCTTCCTGCAAAAGGGTAGTAGTAGGACAAGGTCTCGGCCAAGGACCTCTTGAGCTCTTGTGGTTTTGGACCATCAACGGACTCTTGGAGATAGAAGAACATGACTCGGACATATACCCGTGGAGCAAAATGATCCAAGAGGGACAAATTCAAGGTCCTCGAGGCAGCCGGGGTCTGTCTAGATGGCTTGATGAATTCCTTGGAGAGCAGCTGTGGCTGCAGAGTTGCATCTTCCATGGCGTTTGAATTGAGGATTCCACGAATTGCTATGTTAAACTAAGAACCTATTATCAGATTAGCTTGTAACATCTAATTAAGATTCTGGAACAATGTTTATGTTAGATAACCGAGTGTTTATTAAAGCACACTTAATGAGGCATTATGAACAAGAAGCATAAACTGAACAAGAGATAATTAACATGATTTATTATATACTTATATGCATTTATATTTCTAGTTCTTATTACTGTTAGATATACAGGAAGAATAACTCAGAAAAACTTTTACAATCACAACAGAGCGAAAATGTCCCTACTGAGATGGACATACCTTTATAAGGATAGATCCTCTGTTCTAATATTCCGTCGTTGATCTCTGATGCCTCTACCTAACCGTGACTGAAACGTGTTTAGCTCGTTTTGTTTCACATCGAAAGAATCGACCACAGTTGGCTGAAGCCATCTCTTGATGGTCAGTCCGTCGATCCTGATCTTTCCTTGTGATACATAACCGATGTAATCGATCCCAAGTCGCCGTAATAACGCTCCAACTGATCGGCTAATCCTGTTCAATGGAGGAAGTTCACTATCAGCCCTCGTCATTACTTTCATTAAGCACGTAAACATTCAGTAGTCAACATGGTTGAGTTAAGGAATTCTCATGGTACAGAGCGAGATGGTCGTGTCAGTACATTACGCTCACAAAGCGTCTAACCAACCGACCAATCTTCTCTGGTTCCAACGAGATGTCATTGATGAATTTAATTTGTTGAAGAGAAATGGCAAATTATGAAATCATTTACTTCGGAGCAATGCTGATCGTTCGTTCTCCTTTTGCAGATACAAACTGTGCTTTCTCCACGGGTAGTGAAATGGTTATATTGGGCAGCTTTGCACCTGTATAATATATCCAAGGTGGCAATAAATCAAATGGCACTTCAGCATCATCTTAAAAAAATAATAATTTGTCATCTGCACGGCTTTAAAACCGCATCACACAGCATGGTTAGCACCCATAGCTGGGAAGAAAGCAAGGGCAAGGCAGAAAAGTCCTCGAGAAATCGTACCTGCCGCAAGTCGATGCTTCAGTCCTTTAAACACTGTTAAGAGATACACCTGAAATATTATAAATGGCGCAAAATTAGTGTATCATCCAAGCATTGTTCAACAGCAAAATAGTTGTTGGACAAAAAGGGCATTAATATATGCATCTGCTGAAACTAACATACAATAGCTGAACAGGGCGGAAAACTAAGAATCGCACAGTAAAAAATCTCCATACAAGTCGTTCTCGTTTCTTAAGCCTATATGCTGGATTCCTGTGAGCAGGGCCATCGTTGAGGGAAACCAGCTCAATCCTTACAGAGCTAAATCTTACAAGAGAACCTAGAATCTTTCCAAGAGCAAAAATCGACAGACTCGGTATCAACAATAAAGTCTTAAAACTGCTCCAAAGGTATTGGGCAATAAGCATATTGAAAGTTGTACTGAGCATATCAAGCATTGAAAGCTATAGCGAAGATGTTGTGTAACAAGCAGCTTCACTACCAGATATGGCTTGTGTTACAGTAAGTAAACACTCCATCTCAAATACATGCTCACCTCAGCTGTGTGACGGGGCAAATTAGTTGCATCAATGTAGACATGTCTCGATTTAAGAGAGACACTTGCAATCAGACCATGTGACACACTTTCCTGCAATGCAAATCCCATGCCAATTATTCTAATGCTAAGAATGGGTCCTTAAACGAGACGGTGAAGAGAAAGACGCAGAATTCCAGTTATAATACGTAAATCTTAAGTTTCGCATGCTCATGCATTTTTGGCAAGTGACCGACCAAAACAAGGATGAATGTAGTTATTAACAGTGGTTGAAAACTTACCTCCAACAATAAAAAAGCACGGGGATCATATTCTCCAAAACCGTCAATCAAAGAATGCATATTTGTCCTGGTTGATGCTACAATATCAACTCCTGTAGCCTCGATGAGCCGTTGCTTCAAGGATGCATCTTGAGGAAGCTTCAAACATCTCAAAACTTGTGAAAGTAGTTCAAGGGAAGGGATTACATCAGCTGCAATTGTGTCACTATACATCGTTAAGGCAATAGATGTCCTGCAAGGAGAAGACATTGGAGAATTCATCAGACAAATGTTCTGGTGACAGTGACAGAGCCTTAAAGACGTTAATGCGGGCAATGCCTAAAAAAATCAAATTAAGTATGATAGGATGAAACGAAAAAAAGAAGCCAACAATAGATGTCGCAGGATATTTGTAATTTTATCTCCTGGATTTGCAGTCACCAAAGTAAACTCCTGAATGTACACCTGTTCTAAGCTCGAAACCTTGACTTCCAAGAAAACTTCATTTAACCAACTAATGATCATCTTGCTTCTTATCATGTTTGCATGTGAAACTACATAAGAGAAAAATAAAATCAACACTCAAAAATAATATACCATTTGCTATTGATTTTGGGATGCCCTGACTCAACATCTACAACAATATTTCCAAGCGTTGTAGCCGTCTCATGTCTTCGTTCACACATTCCTTCAAACACATTAAAGATAAGAGTTGCCAAGATTCAGAAATAAATATTGCCTTTGACATAGGAAATAGAACGATCTTCTTTTGGCTTGAAGCATAATAGTATATGGAGAGAAGATCTTCATATCGCTTGAAGCATATAGTATAAGGAGAGAAGAACGCTACTGAAACATGACGCCAAAGTCAAGGAACTTGGCGGCATGCAAGCTTCGATACTGAATGGTTCACGAAAAGAGGAGTTCTTGTTGTTGCTAGTACGACACTAGATATACTCTCATTTAGCCTATTTGAAATTTATGGGAGGGACAATCTCCTTCCACTCAAAGGCATGTCAAAGTCCCCATAGTTCATTATCACAATTTGGTACCAATGCCACCCCATTCACAAGGTTGCAAGTCCTACTCTTATAATCCAACTATTCTGCCCATTGGCAAAAACATTGTCCTCACAAGTCCAAGCAGTTCCCTTTTTCGGCTTAATTACACCCTAACACCTCACATAAGATTTGGTAAATAATTAGATCCTTTTGGCCTATGCATCCCTCAAAGTTGACTTCCTTAGATTCCACTCTTGTTTTTCAACTAATGAAAAATAGTCACAGCTCAGTAAAAGGCTATATCCTACTTACCTATGATGCATTTGCTCATGACGAGGTTAAGAGGAACTCGGTCTGATTTTGCACGAGTAAGGAGCATCAGACCAAAATCTAAATCATTTTTCCTGCAAAAAGATGGAAAGATGAGTAACTCAACTTTCCTGTGGAAGATTGCAGACTACAACAAAAATGGGGCGCAAAAATGACATCACCACAAAAAGAAAGAACGGAATACCAGGATCCCAGATTAATTTTAAGAAGAAGAATAAGGATGATTACTTTTCACTGGCAACAAAAAGAACTGAATAAGTGATACTGTTGGGGCGCAGGCCAAATTTCTTCATGTCCGTCAGAGCTTCCAAGGCCTTATGAAGCTGATCGCCATCACCTGGCAAGGCAGTGAACAGAAACATTCCGAAAAGTTTAGCATCCCAGAAAAGACACAAAAGGTCTTCCAAAAGTGGTAGTTCCAGAACTACTGACTGTATGTGGACATGTAGTGATAAGCAACTTACATAACGCTGTGATTAACGCATTCATAGTTGGAACAGTGGGATTCAAGTTCCTCATTTTGATTTCCTCATATACATCCAACGCCTTCTGCCAGTTCTTACTCTGAAACAGCAACATATTTTACGGTATGAGTACTCTACAATCAAATAGGAAAATGCTCGAATGATTAAATTAGTCCACCATCAAGAAAAGTTTGACAGCTCGCGCCCATTAGATAGTTGTTATCATCATTTTATACCTAGGATGCCACAACCTGCTATCTTGCAGGAACCTTTTACAAAATGAAACGAGAAACTTTCTGCAATAGATTAGTACTTCCGTGAAGAAAAGGCATCTATGATAGGAGTATTTAAATTGACTGACATTACTGCAAGCACCCATCAAGGAACTGTACACCGTGATTCCCAATCTCCTTTTCTGAACTCTAGCTTCTTTGAGTACGTTGAAGGCAGCATCCAAGTTTCCAGCATGCCCAGCAACATCTATCAAAGCACTGAAAAACATCTGCACAGAAGATTAGAAAAGCAATGAACCTCCAAACTTCAGAACCCATTAGAGATACTGTGTAAAAAAAGGAGGAGAAGAAAGAAAGAAAATGAAAAAAGGAGGAGAAGAAAGAAAGAAAATGAAAAAAAGAGGTGATATTGTGATGAAGAATACAACTGGAAGTGGATAATCAGAAATGTTCAATTATAAGAGTCCATGAAAATACAAGATGAAAAAGGCCTGAGGACCTATATGTTTCACTCTTCGCCCTTTTTGTTTGTTTGTTTGTTTTTTTTTTTTTTTTTTTAAGAATCTGTTTGGCACTAGCGGGTGCTTCTGAGATCGAGGAGTTAAACAGGATAATATATCTCGTATAAGGAGTCATGATCCTTTAAGAGTTAGCTATGGTCTGCGAGGAAAGTTTAACGAGACAAGAATAGCAGCCATCTATATAGTACAAATACGCGGAATCTCATACCATTCATAAAGCTATCATACAAGTTAAATATGATCTCTGAAAAATTACCTCATCTGGGACCACACCAATTTTTTTCATGTCATCATATATGCTGCATGCAAACTCCCAATCCCCATTCTGGCTGCAGCTAGTCAAGGCAATTGTATAAACCTCAGGAGTGCCTTTGATTTCATACTGATGTAGCAATTTGTATGCCTCTTTCACACGATC
>JAOVYX010016929.1:0-23390 GCA_035668315.1 Drosera spatulata | reverse complement strand
TTGCTATCATTGCTGTGTATGTGGACGATCTTAATCTTATAGGTACTGCACAAGATCTCACAAATGCAGCTTCACTCATAAAGAGTGAATTTGAAATGAAAGATCTTGGTAGAACCAAATTTTGTCTTGATATACAAATTGAATATTTATCCAGTAGAATTTTTATCCATCAATCATTATATACTGAGAAGGTTTTTTTTCGATTTTATATGGATAAAGCTCATCGCTTGATATCCCCAATGATTGTTAGATCATTAGACATCAAGAAAGATGGGTTTCGACCTCCAGAAGAGGGAGAAGATATTTTAAGACCTGAAATTCCTTATTTAAGTGTAATTGATATCTTGCTAATTGCACAAGGCCAGATATTGGTTTTGCGGTTAATTTGTTAGCAAGGCACAGTTCAACTCCGAGAAAAAGACACTGGAATGGAATCAAGCATGTTATGCGATATCTTCGTTGAAGCATTGACATGAGACTGTTATATTCAAGAGGAGCGAAATCCATCCTGGTTGGATTTGCTGATGTCGGGTACTTGTCAGATTCACACAAAGTAAGATCACAAACCGATTATGTATTTACATTTGGAGATACTGCAATATCATGAAGATCAGTGAAGCAGACTCTTACAACAACTTCTTCTAATCATTCAGAGCTTATTGCTATTCACGAGACTAGCCGAGAATGTGTGTCATTGAGATCTATGATACAGCATATACAGGAGTCATGTGGGTTATCTTCAATTTGTGAAAAGCCTACAATTTTATATGAAGACAATGCAGCTTGTGTCGCACAACTCAGAGGAGGTTACATCAAAGACGATAGGACAAAGCATATATCGCCAAAATTCTTCTGGTCGCATGATCTTCAGAAGGAAGGGGTCATTAATGTACGACAAATCCGCTCAAGTGACAACTTGGCAGATTTATTCACAAAAGCATTACCGGAAGCAACTTTTATGAAGCTCAAACATAAAATAGGCATGAGAAAGTTTAATAATCTTCTTGAACAAAATTTCAATGTCTAAGGGAATTTTGTTTGAGGGGAAGATTGCATTCTTTTTTCTTCGTTCAGGTTTTTATCCCACTGGGTTTTTCTTGGCAAGGTTTTATCGAGACAATCTTAATAGGTGATAAATACATAAGGGGGAGTATTATAATTAGATAATTAAAACTACCCTTTGAAAGTGATGTATTTACACTTAAGCATAGATATTTTTCTTTAGATCTCATCTGTTTTTGAGGCTTTAAAATGGACTTACCTAATTAACTATTAATTAGACCTAATCGCCTTGATTAGGTGAGAAAATTATGTGTTAATTAATTAACTTGAGTCCTATAAATAGAGCTTATTTATAAGGTGTTATGTGCATATTTTCAAGAGAAGAAAATCTCTCTTTCTCCCTCTAATCTCTCTTCAAATATTTTATTATTTTATTAATTTCAACAATTATCTTTCGATGAAGTTAATCCGATATAAACGGTTTTGTTATAACAAAAAAGATATTTTTGTATGATGAGCGATGCTAATAGAGCTTATTTCTATTTATGTCGAACTCATGACATCACGGTCTGAAAAGGAACGATTTATCACTAACTTAATTTCACTTGATAAGAAAATATCGAATTCTATTAAAATATAGAGTAATTCAAGATTGTTGTCTTATTTATTACTCCCTCCATTTCATATTATAGGCAAAATATTGACTCGACACGTGATTTATGTGTGTGTTGAATTTATGTGAAATTTGATGAAAAAGAATATTTTTTGATTGTTTATGGGGTTTAGTGTAGCAATATCAGAGAAGATAGTAGGAATATTGTAGCAAATGATTATTATTTTGATATCTTTTATGTGAAAATGTTATTAAACGAGGAATGCTACATATATTTTGAGAGGATCCAAATAAATAAATATTGCATAAATATGGAATGGAGGGAGTACTTTACTCCTTCCTTCTAATAAAAACAAACATTTGAAAAATAATATTAAATTATCTCGTCATTTGTATCGTAAAAAAATATAAAACTAATATATTAAGATTAATATTTGATGTCAAAATTGAATAAAACAGTATCCCATCGTTCAATTATATAGATCAAATTCCCATTTCCTTATTTATCTAACGTCATGTTTTTTAACGGACGGATGAAATATATGAAGATATGGCCAAGTCGATTCAGTTGGGCCGGGGTGGCCCAAGACAAGAATGAGAGAGCAGCACATGCGGGGGCGGCCGAGCTCAACTCAGGTTCGCTGACCCATACTACTAGTCTTGACTCTTGATCATGACTCACCGCGCACCAAAGGGCAGAAAATACAATAGCCACACACACTGATTTGAACAGGTGATTATGTTGATTTGTGATTGGCTCTAGATATAATAAGCCAAGCTTCCATATGATTGGACATGAATCTCCACATAAATAAAGATTACAAAAATTGTATGGTAGTTTCAGAATGAATTAATGATTATTAGATGCAATCAAGAAAAATTTGTTTAATAATACTTTTTTTGTTTTATAATTTTTATAACAATTTGATTGTCATATATGTTGAAGTAAATTTTGAACTGCGTTGCAGTACGATCAAACATTGTTTTTCTTAAAATTATCGTGAAACACAAATGATAGTTTTAGTTTTATACTTCAATCCTTTGCCAGTGATGTTATTTATTATGTCGTTAAGATAAATAATGAAACCCCTTAAAATACGTGTTGAATAATATAAAAAATAAAATATTACAAAATTTTGAAACCAATGAAATATGAAATACAGTAACATTTTTCTTCAATTATGTGATCAGGGATTTCATATGAATATCATTCTATATTGAGTCAAAAAGTATTTATCATCATGCAAGTTATCCGAACAAATAACATTTCGCAGTCCGGGTGGTCAGTCACGGTGGCCCGATCACCTTAAAAAACCATCGAAATCAATGTTGTGTAACGTTGATGAATCATGGGATCTTGAAACGAATCTATTCTTCCAAACATCATGTGACACACAATAATTGTGACGCCCTTTTTCTTCATACAGAGTATAAAAAACTTTGGGTTCCAAATATTCCCCACATAAACGCAGCCCAAAAAAAGCAACATCGCAATAATCTAAGCGCTAAAAAGAAGTGCAAAAGCAATTCATACAGACTATACAGTTCTAACTTCGAAGTACAGTCGACATCACTTTGCTGACCAACAACAGCCCTAGACTGATGCTGCTTGTTGTCTCGGCTTTCTTCTTTGTCGGGTATTTTATTTTGTTAACCGATGGAAAAAATTTCAGGTTTCATAGGTTTTAAGTTCCCGTACAAAAGAATGCATTTATTTGGAATTTGGTCATAAACTTACAAGACATTTAACCGAGTGAATTGGAATTTGGCTGATAAGGACCGACCTGGGTCCTCGGCCATTTAAACCAAACAGTCTAATATGCTGTTGTATCATATTTTTTTTATTTGTCAAAAAAAAAAATCTTTATTTTATTTGAAAAATATCAACTTTTTGAAAAAAATAATAAAAATAACCCTATAAAAAATTATATCCATAAAAAAACTTTAAACCATCAAATTAATCAGAACCGTTGGATCAAAAATCCAACGATCCCGATTTCATATTGTTGGCTGTTCAACAGCTGAGGATTCCATCCCGACTAGGACTATGTGATTATGGTCCACAAGTTCCGCAAACAAAGTTGATCCTAGTCGAGAATTTAATGACCAAAACTCAAGATAATCACAGAAATAAGAGACAAAATTGAACCACGACCGTTGGATTGATAACTATAGTAGGTATAGTCACGGGATGCAAATGTGATTAGACATTAACATTGTATCAAGAAAACAGTTATATCAGAAATACAAATTGAGATTTATTATAAATTTACCTGCACATATATCATATTGAAAAATCAGTTATACGAATGATTAAAAAAGCATTACAGATTTTAACACTCTCTATCTCCAATACGATAGAGTGGAATCCAAGATATTGTTCAAGTCGAATCCCTAACCAACAGATAGTCGGTAACTCTCCAATTCTCCATATTACTCATGGACGGAGGTGGAAGATAAACGACATGCCCGTTATTGTTCGTCCATGATCCTCGTATTGGGCCGGGCTGGTGGGCCCATCAACATAAAAAAGCAAGAAAACGCTCCCCTCACCTCAACTTCCCATCTCTTTCTCTCATCTCTCTCCCCACACCATTCTGTTCAAAATGCTTGCTTTTCATACTTTGCTTTTCCTTTTCCCCATTACAAGATTTCACATTTCACCCTCAAAATTCATTTTCCCTATTCTACCCTCACTCACTGTCACTCATTTTCTTCCCCTCACTCCATTGTCTTGCTTTTAACCATCACAAATCCCATCAAACATACCCAAAGCATTGAATTCAATTTCAACTCTCCCCCCACACAGTCTCTCTCCATTTCTCCACTCTCCTTTCTTCAGTGTGTTGTTTTGCCCATACAACACAGCACCCCGTTTCTTGCCTTGCTTGTGTGGGTTGTGTCTTTGGTCTGGTTTGGTTTGGCCCATTTTGCATTCACTCTTTGTTTCCCTTCTTGATATCATCTTAGGGGTCCATTTTGATTCCCCTCTTGATCTTTGGTTGTTCAAAGGCCTTACCTTTGCTTTTGGATTCTTCATTTTCGGTGAAAAAGATACCAAATTGGGGTTTTGAGAGATGGGTTTTGTTGTTTGAACAATTGGGAACTCACAAGTTTGGGTTTTGAGTAATGGGTTTTGTTGTTTGATGAATTGGGTAGTCACAGATTGGGGTTTTGAGTGATGGGTTTTCTTGTTTAATCATATGCGTGTTGTTTTTTTGGGAGAAATTTCGGGTCCCTTGTTAGTTGGGGAAAATTTCAAGTGGGGTTGAGCCATTTTGGTGTGGAGGGGTGAAGGTGAAGAGGAGATCGCTGCTGCATGAACGAACAAGAAAATGAGAGATGGGAATTTCAAGAAAAGCAAGGTTTTTGCTTTGCTTTATTTATTGGGCATTTTCTTATTCAGATTGGTTGAAATTGTGGTCTGTTTGAATTTTAGTGACTGATTTTTCTCTTGCTAAATTTGATGTTGTAGCTTTCATGGTCAAAATCAATGGTTAGAAAATGGTTCAATATCAAGGGCAAAGTCGAAGACTTTCAAGCAGATGAGGTTGCTTATGGAGGTGAATCACACTCAAAACTTCTCTCTTCTTTCATTGAATCCTCAAATCATTTGGCTGTTATTGTCCTTGTATTTGTGTATCCGTGCCAAAGGTTCTCGTTTAGAAGTTAATCTTATCTTGATGTTTATAGACAGTTCGGTGAAGAATTGAACCTATGACAAAAGATATTGAAAAAACAGACTGATCTTCGGACTTTATTAGTTTGGGCATGCAGTGCAAGTAAACTCCATGATTTTGATGCTTGGTAGTAATTGTCAAAACTTTGAATTTCTTGTCATGATAGCATCTCCTAAGATTTGCTCTTCCAAATTTGCAATTTTTGTGTGACTCATTTTATTACTATAAGCATTCACATACGTTCAAAAAAAAAAAAAAAAACAGAAAAAAAAGAAGAAAAAAAAGCATTCACATAAAGCAGCTTCTTGCATTGGTTTGTTGCTGGTAATTAATTTAGAAGTTTTGTTTTTGTTCTGTTCTATTCCATTCATTACCTACTGGTTCAAGCGTAGTGTGTTTTGTTGTCCAGGGGGTGATTTCGATTGGAGAGCAAGCTTGGCAGATATGGAGCCTTGCTCCATCAAGAAAAGCAAAACTGGTTGGTCACAATAACTACATGCTCACCAATCGCATAACATTTTGCCATTTCCTATGAGTATTTTTGTCATAATCTTGTGTTTTTCTCTGCCGTGATTCATGCATCTCGTTCTTGTTCTGTGTATCACAAACTATGAATTCAAGTCATATATCCGCAATTTAAGAAAGGTGATGGATTGATATATAACTTGCTTCTTTGGCTCAGATGGCGTGGACAGATTTATCAACGGAGGTATTCGGATGCCACGAGAAAGAGACTATCTTGACCACCCAAAGATTATTGATGTTCACAATTATAGGTAGTTCCCTTTGCTTGATCTCCTAGGCTTGTCTTTCGTGCTACTTCGCAATGCTGATCATGTGCTTATTTTGTTGAATTCAGCGTCTTTGTGGCTACTTGGAACGTCGGCGGGAAATCTCCACCAAGTAATCTGACTTTAGATGATTGGCTTCACTCTCCACAGCCGGCTGATATTTATGTGCTTGGGTTCGTTTCCTCGCACCTCCTTAACACTCTTGTTATTCTGCTCCTCGTATTATTTAATTTCACCATGTAGGTTCTGTGTCAGCTGTGTTCTTTGAATCGACTGCTATTGGACGCTTAAACTACCTCTACTAGCCAATTATCAATATTTCATCTCTAAATGACAATCTTATGCTATACTAAATTGTAGGAGTATATCCTAGATGAGCTTTATGTTTCTTGCTGGTTTTGGTTGTTTCTACATGGAAGCGACTTGACTGTGAGGAGTGATCTGATAGTTCAAAGTCTAATGCAAATTATTTTCAATGCTTTTGTTGTTCAGTTTTCAGGAAGTTGTTCCCCTAAATGCAAGTAATATTTTGGGGACTGAAGACAATGGTCCTGCGAAAAAGTGGCTTTCTATCGTTAGAAAGACGCTAAACAATGTCCCGGGAACAAGTGGAAGCAGTGGTTGCCACACACCATCTCCCAAACCCGTCGCAGAAATGAGCGTGGATTTCGAAGGGTCAACAAGGCCGATAGCCGCGTCGTTCCTACCTCGACGTTCAGTCCATGGCACAGGCAGCTGGAGGATGGACGGTGGAAGTTCAAGCCGGCAGCCCAGCCTTGATAGACGCTATAGTGTCTGTGATCGTGCTATGCTTGGTCGTAGACCAAGCGATTATAGGGCCAGCGACTATAGGGCTAGCGACTATAGGGCGAGCGACTATAGGGCGAGTGATGGTAGGCCAAGTGATTATAGGCCGAGTGATTATAGAGAAAGCGATTTTAGGCCTAGTGATTTTAGGCCGAGTGATTTCTCTCGATGGGGTTCATCAGACGAAGATAACGGGATAGTGGATTCCCCAAGCACAGTTCTGTACCCTCCGAAGTCAAGCGGAGGATCAGTTCACCATGAAGGGCATATACCACCAAGGCAATCTAGGTACTGCCTAGTTGTAAGCAAGCAAATGGTAGGCATATTTCTCATGGTTTGGGTGAGGAAAGATCTAAGGGATCACGTACGGAATGTTAAAGTATCTTGTGTTGGGAGAGGACTGATGGGTTACCTAGGAAACAAGGTAATGCTTCTTACCTGGATTCATTCGACATTGGTTTGCTGTGGAAATCATAATGGTGGATTGATGAAAAGGAGGTATGTCATGCAGGGTTCTATTTCGGTTAGCATGTTGCTACACCAAACGAGTTTCTGCTTCGTATGTTGCCACTTGACATCTGGACAGAAAGGTGGTGACGAGTTGAGAAGGAATTCTGATGTCATGGAAATCTTGAAGAAGACTAGGTTTCCACGGATTCGTGAAATGGATGATGATAAATCTCCTGAATCAATCGTCGAGCATGAGTAAGACCCATTTGAGCTATCATTTTTTATTGTCCTGTTACCATATCATGAATGAGTTTGTTTGATGATAGTTATATCCTATGCAGTCGAATCATATGGCTTGGGGATTTAAATTACCGCATAGCTCTTTCTTATCGGTCTGTCAAGGCACTTGTGGAGATGCAGAACTGGAGGGCCTTGTTGGAAAGAGATCAGGTTTTTTTTTCTACTCATCTCCTTGTGCTTGAGGTAGCTATATCCATGCACTCTCTGCTCATTTCTTTTTTATTTGCAGCTTCGGATTGAGCAGAAAAAGGGTCGTGTATTTGCTGGTTGGAGTGAAGGGAATATATATTTTCCACCTACTTACAAATATTCACATAACTCGGACCGGTATTCGGGGGATGATATGCATCCGAAAGAAAAACGTAGGACACCAGCATGGTAAGTTGCTTTCCTCAGTGGTTTGTTATTCTTTGAGTTGGTTGCTAATGTTCGCATTGCAAACATAACAATTGTTTTTCGAAGGTGTGACCGGATTCTGTGGTATGGCGGGGGACTCCATCAGATATCATATGTCCGAGGAGAATCAAGGTTTTCGGATCATAGGCCTGTGTGCAGCATATTCTGGTCCGAGGTCGAATCAGTCCAAGGACGGTTAAGGAAAACCATGAGCCGTTCTAGTTCAAGGATTGAAGTTACTGACCTGTTGCCATACTCTCACGGTTATACAGAGCTTTGCTTTTTCTAAATCGCCAACAGATCCTTGAAATGCCATTCCCCTCCAAGTATGCTTCTCTTCCTCCAATTCCTGATTGCGCCAATTCATCTTAGTATTTCGCTTATGAGTTTAATTGTATATTCTCTTTTCATTAGGAAAAGGTCACACAATGCGACGAGCATCCTCGGACAATATCTGGTAAACTGTAACATTCAACTCATTCATTGCCTCAGCTTGATGTTTTCTCAACTCAATGATAATCCAACTGATTCGTTAGTTTAATCCCAATATTTAACGTTGAAATCCCCCGAGGAAAGGACATACAGGCTAAATCGTCTGTCTGCTGCTTTGCAGTACCACGTCTCCCGCCTGACCCAACCCCACCACAAAAGGAAAAGTGACCAGAATCAGTTGGATCACCTGTGATGATATATCATCATAGTTCACTTTGGCAAAGCCTGACCTTTATCATCCAAGCCAAGCCACAAACAATCATGAACACAAAGACAACACATGCTTTTGCTTTTATGAGTACCAAATCGCTTTATCTTCGAATATATCCGAATGTAGGTAGATCTTTGACTGGCCATGACGTGCCGTATAGTATGCATAAAGGGTAGATATCGACCTTTGAGATACGTTTGACTGCATGTCGAGCGAAAAGAATCCGAATACTTTTAGACAATTGCGCTCATTGTCCCACTGTTGTGACTAACATACAGAAGAAATTTGATTTTGGTACATTCGATGAAGGCCAATTCGTATAGTTCTAATTTCACTTATATTAGTTGTGGTTGTCAATTTTACAGGCACCGGTATAGCTCCGGAAGAACTCATACTGGAAATAATGAGCCGACATGCCATTGCCTGTTATCAAGAATGGTTCGTCTTGGCTCTTTTTTCTTCTTTTGAATTATGAAGTTGTTCTGGTTTCCTTTTGTCTAAGCAACTCTCCTGGTCTTTTTCAGACGTAATTCTTGCATTTTTGGTTCAGTAGACTAGCAAGAGCGTGGCCTTATATTCGTGGTGCGTTTATGGATTCAATCTCGGTCTTTCCACGCAGGGTCTTCAGGTACCTTACTCTTCGCGTATTACTTTCGCCAATCGCCTCTTTATTTCTACGGTGTACTTTCGTGATCGATCCGCTGTATATGTGTTTTTTTCTCGCAGACATTGCCATTTTACGTGGAATGCCGTTGAAGTGGATCCTTGGCTTTAGCATCTCAAATGAGATCTTCATTGTGTGGTTCAAATGAAGAAGTTTGTTGACAAAGAGGAAGTTGATAAGATAGAAAGTGGTCAAACAATGGTTTGATCATTGCCTTTTTATGTTCTCATACAGTGGAGGAGCTTTTATCAACAACGATTTAGAGTGTATGTACACTGTAGTGGAGGAGTCTTGTATCAAGGAATATTTCTTAAGAATAAATATTATAGCAATGGAAGCATTTTTAACGTATTTCTTATTGACAGCAACGTTTCTTGGTCGTTCAACTATTTGTATAAATGCTGATGTAACAAGTGCATCTTGATGTAATTGTTGATGGAAAGATGTCAAAAGCTCCAACTCGTCTATCTTCCAATGATGAGATTTGGATTAGCTCACATTCTGAATAATTTAGTTGGCCAATTACTCCCTCCCCCGTTCTATGGAATATGGACGACATTATGATGTAATTTATTATATATTTTGATGTGTTATTTTCTTATATAAATGATGTAATATTAATTTTATTTGGATCCAGGATTATATTTTTTGTTTTATATTATTTTTGATATTTCATAATAAATTTTAAAAAATATTATGAATATTTTAAAAATTTTAACATCGTGAATTTTTTTGTTATTTTAATTCAATGTTGTTCATATTATGAATATTTTGTATCTGAAAAAGGTGTTACTACTTGCATTGGTTATCTCCCAAAGCTGTTTGGCATTGAAATCCTGCTGTTTTACACTTTTTTTTTGTGGGCTGTTGGACATTGAAAAATGCACTAGACAATTGCCACAGGCCAAAAAATTCGGTAAAATCTGAAATAATAGTAGTAGCAGTAGCCTCAAAGTAATAATCAACTAAAGTGATGAGCATTGATGATAATATGCCAAGTAGTGGAGTTGTACTATCACTTTCATTTTGCTCTCATTTTGTTTGGCATTCAAGAAAATTGTACGTTCTATAATGTCTGCTCTTTTCATATTCGCTCTGACCAATATGGGGCTCCTTTATAAGATAAGGATTATGTAAAAAGAATAAAATAAATCGGTGATGTGATGAAAAATTGAAAAAATATGAAAAAAGTGTTGAAATCCATGTTAAAATATGAGATAAAGAAATTCGATAAAATTATCATATTAGTGTAATATTTTTTATTTTTATTGAAGCACGTCATCGTAGCACGATAATCTCGGTGAACTTGAATTTATGATGTTTGGATCATGCTCTCTCAAAAATATAAGAGCCTTTGGATAACATAATACATGCAGCATAAGAATAATTTGTCACGGAAAGTTGGTTTACAGATAAGAAATCATTCTTCTAATACCGTGAGCAAGCAACGTATGGAAGCGCACTCATGACAATCATTTTCGTTGTCATAAGTGATAACAAGAACACTATCATTTGGAATTCAATCAAAACCTACACCACTTATCCAAGCATCATCAGGCGCATGTACTAGCAATAGCAATTATGCAACTTATATGCACTGTATACTTTGGCTTTTCTTCGCTTTATTCCTATGTTACCAGCTTTGGCATGCCTTCCATTTCTAGGCAGGCCAATTCTTTTTGTTCAATTATCAGTTTTGCTCGCCTGTGCTTTCTGCCAACGAGAGGTTGCAGTGCTTGATACATATAGTGAGTTTTGATTACGAATCTGTATATGTGACGAATAACCTTAGGAACATACTATTAAAGTCCAGCACTGGCCTCGATTATGAATCGGTTTCGGTCATTGTGTTTTTGCATCACGATTATGCATTCAGGTTCAGGACAAACTGTGAATCTGCAATGCTCCAGGTAACATTTTTATCAGCCAAATGGATGGGGCGACAATTTACATATAGAAGCATCCATGCTAGCGACTATGTTTAGGGTCGGTGTCTAATATTTGAAATACAGTAAGTTAGTAGCTATTTTTTATACCGTGACAAATAAGATTGAAGGCCAAATCCCAATATTCACCTAAAAGAATCAAGAAATCAACTTGGTAGTTTGAGTTTGATTCAGGGAAGGGAATAACAGCTTCTGTACAGCTCAACTCCTAATAATTTGACAACCTAAGCTACCTTGCTACCTCAACTGATACAGAACACATATATCTATCTTGATGTCGATCAGCCTACCTTTTCCGCTGATTCGTCCAAGCATTGGTATTAGAATCAAGGAGCTCTGCAAACATTTTCATGTCTTCCATGTTTTTCTTCTTGTTTTCCCGTCGAATAACGTCCACGTTATTCTTGTTCTCTTCAAAATGACTTATGCTATTGAATATCATGAATGCTTCGCTTATTGATGAACTTGACAACTCTTTCATCCTCGCGTCCTTTTGAGCTATATGTTTGTCCCAACATTTAGGCGAGCAAAATGCATGTAGAAAACTGCATCGGGAATCGAAATATACAATGAGACCATGAAGTAACATATACTGCTAGTAGATAGCATAAGAATATTGAAGTACCAAGCTTGTAAACAGAGGAATTTCAGGAACTAGTTGGCCAGAGCAAACACAAAACCATGGTTAAGGAAACTCGAAAAGCAATTCAATGATATTCTATCTGATTCGAGAATATGAGTACTATTCTGTTTTGAATTGTGCTATTACTAATTATTGGATTGGTTCTGATAAGACAAGATATTCTTGGAAAAGGTTATCCCATCAAGATGATCATGACATCATTCAATAATGTCATGTCATATCGGATGAGTTATCGCATTGTAGAATATATGCCGCATAACACCATTGAATAATACAGAAATTACTAATACTGCACATTGGGAAATTTAGGTCATCGTATAATCAATAGATCATCTGCCATACCTCAAAGTTGTATCTGTTTGGCGCTATTGTCAAACGTTACATTATAAGTAGGAAAAAACTCAACCACATTGATAACACAAAAGACATTACCAATCAGAAGAGATACTCAACAAACAAACACTAATGAAATAATCAAGACGCTAAATTAAAACCCATAAAGATAGTTTACGTGCGCATGTATGCATCGTTTCTTTGGCCTATCTTCGTCTTACACCTGAAACAAGCTTCGAAAAACTTCCCAAAACCATGATCACCCATCGTTGCCTTGTCGTCCTCCATACGAAACAACCTGGATGCTGAAACCGGCTCCATCGTGAAGATTTGTGGCTTACACGACCCCGACACAGATGTAAAGTCGGGATCGTCGGAACTACAACTGGACCGTCTTGATTGGAGGTTTCTGTCGAAGACATAATCGAACTAATGAACTGTCTAACAACAACAATGGCTACTCTCGGCCAATATTTACAGAGAGTAGATTCTGAGTTCTTTGAAGTTGGAATAAAAATATTAATAGGATATTAGTAAACAAGATTTTTAGTTATAAGATATTGTTAGGCAGGATGGATTTTTCAGGAAAACCTGTTGCCCAATCTCCCAAAAATAAAAAAATCCACAAAAGAAAAAATAAGATAAAAAAATTAATGATAGTTAACTAACATAAATTTCTGTGGAAATTCAAGTTCTTAACAAATTTAGGAGAATAGAGAAATGTAAATTAAAGAACATTGGCAAATATTGAAATTGAGCAATGAATAGTTGAGATTATATACACGTGGTCTAATCTTGACGTTGTTTATTGTTTATATGTGTGCATTGTTTTGATCTCAATCTGTAATTGCAATTATAAATACAATCCTCAATTCTTCACATCAATATTACTCAAAATCACTTTTTCAAAACATATTGCTCAAGATGTTTTTGAAATTATACTTATCACCTAAGTATCCTTTTTAGATTTGAGTTGTTTTTAGGTTAAATTTCAAAATAATGACCACGCAAACATGAGTATAGCTCAAAAATAACTCAAATAATTAATAAAAAAAAATCAGTTAACTACTCATTAACTTTTTTTGGAAAAACAAAAGAAGTTTAAAAACCATCACTTAAATTACTAAATGTTTTTATTATTTTTTATTCAAATAGTAATATGTATGAATCAATTCTCCAAGATTGTTGAAAAAAAAAAAACACGAAATATTACACAAATAACAAAGGGATATTACAAAATACCACGATCACATGATGTCCTTCTACTTCTTTTTTAACTGCTGTGGGATATTGAATTACTTAAAAAGGTAAATTTTATTTTCTATTTGGAATTTTTCCAATATCTAAACTAATCCTTAATTAACTTTATTTTGGGGAATTGATAAAAAAGAATAATTTGGCAACCAAATGATTTTTTGGTTATATTTTTATTATTTTTTTGGGTGGGATCACATTTGTGTCCAGTGCGTAAAACATAGGATCCTAAATTGTCTTGTTTTAAAGCATAGGTATGTTTTGTGGCTTTTGTGTGAAACATAGATCATTTATTTGAAATTTACCCTTGTTTTTTATGGTGTTTTTATTTTTTATTTTAATTTTGTTTTTTATTTTTTTGAGTGTTTTATGGTCATTCAAGACTCGTTTAGGAGAGTTTAACATTATGAATAAATTTGAGTTGATTTTTTGATGTTTATTAAATTAAATTTTGATATTATAGTCTCCAATGACTATCAAATAGTAATTGCAGATTAAGAATCGGAGGGTAAACGTTGACATCGAGACTTTTGTCCTTCAATTTTACATGGATTTAACATTAGATATCATACTATTTATAATTTATTATTCAAAGAGTATTATTTAAGAAAAAAGAAAAACGTTTTTGAAAAGTACGAATCACAAAGATCTTCACAGAGAAAGGATTTAAATATTTTCAGAAGGAAAACCTTTCAATTCACATATGGTGATTCAGAAGATTTGGATGTAATGTTTTGTATGAAGATATCATGTTGTATGTTTTCATATGGTGAATCAAATAGTAATTCAAATCTTTAGTGTTCATGCTTTCATTGATTGAATAAGGTATCAAACTGTATGTTTCGTTGAGTCCATTTGTTATCATGTTGCTTGTCCAACCACACTTATGGAGTGTTGTGTTACATGAGAACCTTGGACCTAGATTTGTATACGTCGTATAGTCACTAAGGTGTGTCTGTAATTGAGTTTTCATATTCGAGGAGTAGACGTAGGATAAACAGATTCGTAAATGTCTTAAAGTTAGAAAATATAGGTGAAGTCTTGCAGTGTGTGATCTGTGAGCAAGTGAGCAAGGGTGTATTTGTAAAGTGATTTTATATAGTATGATTGCTGTGTGTGAAGAGTCGATGTAACTCTCTGATCAAGTTAGGAACAAACCACTATAAATCTGATGTCACTTATAATTTACTATTCCTGTATTGTTTGTTATTTGATTGATCATGTAAAAGATTATACGAAAAACTGAATGTGAAAAATATAAGAACCATCTTTTAACAAAGAATTGTCTCCACATATAAAAATGACTCTTAATACAATATGAGTTTTACCACATCACTTTGCAAGAATTCAAAAAAACTTAAATACTCAATTCATTCTCCTCTTGAATATTTCCGGAACTAACAACTTTATTCCGATGTTACCAGCTTTGGTATGCCGTCCACATCTAGGCAGGCCAATTCTATTTGTTCACTTTCAGGTTTCCACTAGTGCTTTCTGCCAATGATAGGCGCAATGCTTGCTACTGGTAAGGTACATATATTGAGTTCTGATATTTAGGAACAAGATTATTATCAAAAAAAAGGAACGAGATAATCACCGACCTGCGCACTTGACAAATAACCTTAGGAACATAGTACCAAATTCCAGCAATCGCCTTGTTATGAATCTATCAAAGTCAATATGGTCTTTGAGTCGCAATTAACAACTTTATGAGCCAAACCTACCAGGCAACAATTTACATTGGAAGTACCCATGTTAACGGCAATGTCTTAGTGTTAGTCTCTAATATTTGAAATACAGTAACTATGTTTTATACCTTGACAAATGCGTTTGAAGATGGAATAAAGAATCAAGAAATCAACTAGGTAGTTTGAGTTTGATTCAGGGGAGGGAATAGCGGTTTTGTACAGTTCAATACCTAATAAATTTGGCAACCTAAGCTTCTTTGGGATAAATCACATCTATCTTGACGTAGATTGAGCAGTCTATCTTTTTCGCTGATTCGTCTGAGCATTGGTATTAGAATCAAGGAACTCTGCGACCATTTTCACTTCTTCCATGTTCTTCTTCTCCTTTTCTGTCGAATAACATCCACATTATTCTTTTTCTCTTCAACATGGCTCTTGCTATTGAATATCATGAATGCTTCACTTATTGGTGAACTTGATAACTCTTTCATCTTTGTGTCCTCATGAGCTATATGTTTGTCTCCACATTCGGGAGACGAAAACGCATGCAGGAAACTGCACCAAGAATCAAAATATACAATAAGCCCATGAAATGACATGTAGTAGAATACATGATTATTGAACTACCAACCTTGTAAAACAGAGGAATTTCAGCAACTAGTGCTGACACAAAGCCATGACTAAGAGAAACTCCTTGGAATGACAATTCAATAACAGCTTATCTGATTCGAGTATATGAGTAATATTGTGTTAAATAAAATTATACTTAAATTGATGTTAAATATTTTATTGGTTTCAATAAAATAACAGATTTTTTAATAAGGTTATCCCGTCAAGATGATCACGACATCATTCAATAATATCATGTCATATAGTACGAGTCATCACCTGTTAAACCATATGCCACATAGGATGGCCATGACATCATGTCACCATAAAATAATACAAGAAATTAAATATGACTACTTCACATCAGGAAACCAAAGAATTATTCAGCAAAATTCAAGGATAATTCGCAAGAGTCAGTCTATAACTTCAAAGATTGATCATATATGGTAAAAACAATGGATCATCTATCAGCGACCCAGAGTTCGACGTCTCTCATGTTATCTTAATCCGTATACTTAATATTGTTCATTATGAACGTTACAAACTTAACCAAATAACCACATTGATAACACAAAAAACAATTGCCATTCAACAACTAAACTCACAAAACAAATACTAATTCAACAATCAAGATATTCAATGATAATTTACCTGTACATGTAAACATCGCTCCTCTGACCTATTTTCGCCTCACAACCGAAACAAGCTTCGAAGAACTTCCCGAAATCACGATCACAAACCTCTGCCTCCTCCTCCTGCATCCGAAACAACATCGGTGCAGGCACCAGCTCGATCGTGAAGATCGGTTGCTTACAGTTCCCCAATGTCGATGAAAACATTGTCGGGATTCTCGGAACTACAACAGGACCGGCTAGATTGCAGGTTTTTGTAGACGAGATGATGGAACTATCAAACAAGAAACTGCTCACGGCAAATATTTACAGAGAGTGGATTCTGAATTCTTTGAGGTTACAATAAATAATTGTCACTCGACCAATGGGATATTAGTAAACATGATTTTTACTTACAAGATGTTGTTATGCAGGATAGATTTTCCAGGAAAACCTCCTTGCATAACTCAAAAAAAAAAAAAAAAAAAAAACATAAAAGAAGAAATAAATAAATAAATAAATAAGGCAAAAAAAAAATTAACGATGATTAATAGATCGATTACAACAAGAAAAAGTGTTAACAAAAAATTTCTATGGGAATCCGAGTTCTTAACAAATTTAGAAGAGAATAGAGAAATACTAAAAATTAAAGAAAACTATCAAATATTGAAATACAACAATGAATAGTCGAGATTCTATACGCGTGTTCTAATCTTGACCTTGTGTGTATTTGCATTGTTTTAATTTGATCTCAAGCTGTGTTTGCAATTATAAATACAATTCTCAATTCTTCACATCAATATTATTCCAAATCACTTCTAAAAATTTTACTCAAAATTTGGTATTATGCTCACCACACAAATATACATTAGGTTAAAAAATAGAGTTGCTTTTATAGTTCGCTATATTCAAAATCACTTTTCAAAAAGTTTTACTCAAAATATTATTGGTATTATGCTCATCATATAAATATTTGAGTTGTTTTTATAGTTTTTTAGCCCTCTTCAATTTTTTAAGGTCATGCCTCGTTTAGGAGATTCTGAAAGATCTAAATTGATTTTATTATGTTTATTAAGTTAAATTTTCGTTTCATAATCTCCAATGACTATCAAATACTAATTATTGGCAGTGTAGACGTTGTTGTCGTTCAATTATTATCTGCATTCAACATTTGATATCACGTGTTTATAAGAGGAATTTCAATAATCTGTCGAATGTTATCAAAAGATTCCGTATTATCTCAATCTCAAAATTATAGCATGCCTATGTACATGTTTCGAATAGTTCAATCATTCTCACGAATAATATAAACATAGACATTTATGAAACAGTGCACCTCATCGAAATGGGGATCGAAATGGCCTCATCTCCTACGCCTGATCAAGACACACAAACTCATCAGTCACTCAGCCGTGATCTAGCTCATTCTTGGCAAGTTCAACACACACCAACACCAACACAAACACACCCCATTCTCCACATAAACCAACATTGCATGCATGCATATCAAGCACACACACCCATTTTCTCACCACGTCAATCTCATCCATACAACACTCGTCAATCTGCATGTCTCCCTCATTCTCCAAATGTAATCTCATTATCATCCTCATTACACCTATAAATGGTGACACCCTTCACTTCAGTTGATCACACTTCCATCACAAACAACCCATAAAACACACACACAAAACATAAGAATGGCAACTTCAATCTCCAAGAAGCTCCCATTGCTTCTGATCCTAATCTCCCTCTTCGTTTCATCCACCTTGGCCCTCCGCCTCCTCAACGACCGTGACCCGAGATGCGAGCGCAGGATCCGTGACTGTCAGCAGCGCTGCCGCGGAACCCAGCGCTGCCAGCAGCGTTGTCAGCAGTGGTACAGCGAGGAGACAAGTGGTGGATGTGGTAGTCATGGTGAGTATGATGAGGATGATGCTGTGTTGGTGCAGTTGAATCCGGAGGATCCGAGGCGTGAGATGCAGAGGTGTAAGCAGAGGTGCCAGCAGGAGGAGAGGGGTGCGGCAGGGCAGAGGAGGTGTCAGGAGAGGTGCGAGAGGCAGTCCAGGGAGCGACAGAGGGAGAGTGGGAAGGGATCATGGGATGAGGATGTTGATGATGTTGTGAATCCGAGGTATGAACCCGAGGAGGAGTGGTATGAATCGTGCAGGAGGCGGTGCCAGAGGCAGGGGCACCAGGGCGAGGCAGAGCAGTGGCAGTGTCAAAGGAGGTGCCAACAGGAGTATGAGCGTGAGGAGGGAAGGGGGAGAGGCCGTGGGCGTGGTGGACGCCATGGACCTTTTGATGTGGAGGAGGACGAGCACCGGTCATATAACCCACACCACCCTGATCCTCAGAGGCGGTATGAGGAGTGCCAGGAAAGGTGCGAAAGACAGGGAGGGAGACAGCAAATGCAATGCGAGAGGAGATGCAGGGAGCAGTATGAGCGAGAGAGGGAACAAGGCGGTCGTCGTGGTAGGGGCAGCTCCGAGGAGGAGGATGAGGAGATGAACTCGGATGATGTAAATCCAAGGAGGGATCCGAGACAGGAGCTGCAGGAGTGCGAGAGGCGATGCAGCAGGCAAGAGAGGGGTCAGAGACAGCAATGGCAATGCCAAGAGAGGTGCCAAGAGAGGTATGAGGAGGAGATGGAGGAGCAGAGAGAGGGCAGGCGCGGACAACGGGACGAACCGCTGGAGATGATCACTGATGACGAGAACCCACGGAGGGACCCGAGGCAGGAGCTCCAGGAGTGCGAGAGGACGTGCAGCAGGGAAGAAAGAGGCCAGAGGCAGCAAAGGCAATGCCAGGAGAGGTGCCAGGAGAGGTACGAGGAGGAGATGGAGGAGCAAAGGGAGGGGAGGCGCCGGAGAGGACGAGACGAGACCACCAAGGGGTCCGATCGATCCACCGCACTGGCAGCAATTTTGGACCTTGCTGCGATGTTCAAGTGAATGACCGGAATGGAGAAGAAGACCACGAATAAAGTGAGAGTTGGAGGAAGAAGGTACAGCTGAGTAGCTTCGTTGTGTGTAGTGGTTTTTGTGTGTGGTTTGCGAAGCATCACAAATATAAATAAAGAGTAGAATAAGTTTGTGTAGAAATAAATTATGATGTGCAGTTTCTGCAAATCGTAAATCCTGTGAAAGAATGAAAGCATATATGCAAGCAACAATAACGGGATACAAGAAACGAATGCGAAAAAACCAAAAGAAATGCCCATATTTGGCCGGGTCTCTCAAGCAAAGATGTAGCATTTGCAAGCAACTAAACAAACTAAACAATGAGAAATAAACAAGATTACTCTAATCACATATGCAACCAGAGGAATCTCATTAACATATGCAACTTTCATCACATATACAACAAAGGGAATATTAACGATATGCATATACTAATCACAAGATATCCAGCCAATCGTACACATGAGAATACTAGTGGGAATCATTTCCACGCGAAACCACTCAATTCAGTGGATTAATAACTCAAAAGAGAATATTATGACAATCATTCTCACATATGTATCATCAGTATTCTATGGCAAACCATATGTACAATTAAGGTTCATAGAAATAAATTTTATATGAGGAAGCCAACTGAACGTATGAACAAAAGGCTTCCAAAGAATGAAGATTCAAATCACCATGCCATCTAAAGCAAAGAACCACCTCATTTCTTCTCATTTGGACAGATCACTAGAATCAGAAACACTAACCACTCACATTCTTCCGTATATACACTTCGTACAGGATCCACTTCTCGACTTCCTCAACCGCCATCAACCATCCATATCCCTAGCTTTGTTCGTAACAAGGAGATGAATCCACCTACTTTCTCATTGACTCATGCTCTCGATCAAGGCTGCTGAGTTAATCATCACAAATTAGCAAGGTGGGGATCAGAGATATTGTATGGAAGTGTGAGCTGATACAGATTGACAACTGCGCTTACCTATTTCTTACACCCCGAAGGACGCAATGTACAGCTTTTGCTGTCGCAGATGCCGGAGCTATAGCAGCGGCAGGTGCTCCTCTGATGGCACTTGCAATAGCAGCAGTGCTTCCACTTCGCTGGTAGGTCTTAATGGGAGTGTGAACTAAAGCGGAGGCGCTTCTCCCCAATCCATCACTAAGGTTTTCATATGCCTGCAAAATGAAAGCGAATAATGTCATGCTTTGCCCAAGTGGTTTCTGTACATGATAGTCCGGTAAAAATGGGCCTGGATCTGGTGTGACTTGTAGAGTTGGGAGTTTGTGACAACATATGCATTGTTAATGGTCGGGATCAAAAGGTATTTGCATATGGCACTTCTAATGGTATGGCTGATCCTTGAGAGCAATACTGATACAAAGAGTAGAAACAGAACTATAAACAGAGCAAGGGATCCTTTTGTGCAACTTCCAGTGACAAACCACAGAGCTACTATCAATTATGACCCCAAGCAAAAAACTTGCCTGCCGGAAACCATGTCGAGCACCTCTTGGACGATCAGATCCTGAAGTATTCGTCATCTCACTCTGTATTGTAGAGTGTACGGAAGGCTGAATACTTGAGACGATGTTTTCTGCGTGAAGCAGAATGTCATGAGCCCCTGCAGCCAAGTTTACTCCTAATCCAAGTGCTTCTACAGAGATACTTCGAAGGAACGCAATGGTACCTAAGGTAAGAAGTACATTTACGCCGTCAACCCTGGCAAACAATGAGATGCTGAAATGCTCCAATGACATCAAATTGATTTGAACATTTACCTCGTTGCACTCCCTTCATTAATTTATTGTTCTTTCTGTAGCTCTTAACCGGCAACGTAACCAATTTGGTAGCACCAGAACCAACAGAAACCAGAGATTGTATTGTAGGGAGACCTTTCAGCAGCTTGTGTATCTGCGTCGTTATAAAAACAAGAAGCATTTCAGTCGATACCCACGCAATTTAGCAAAGTCTATGTCAATCATCTTGCAGGATGCAAATAATATTTTTGAGTCTTTTACCACAAGCTTGAACTTTTTCATAGGATGTGTTACTTGAAAAGATATCAAAACATGTGTTAACAGAGGTCACGAGTTGGAATCAGGTACACTTAAAAAATTAGCAATGGTTACGAGTCAGGCAAGTGCAGTGTCCATGTTTTAGCCTATTGAGGCAATGAATGTCCATGTTTGTAGGGTTAGTTCATCAACAAACCAAATATGATCCGTAGCAAAATGAAGCAAATGGTTTAACAGGTAAAACAAGTGTCACACGTTACCTGATTGTGAGAAATATCTTCCAGCCACTCTCCAACTATTATTTCTGATATGCCTTGCCAGCCATAAATACCAGTGGCTTGAACGTGTTTCAGCTTCAATTCAACCCCCTGCATGAAATCTCATATCACGTCAGCGGATAATGCCTAATGGCAAGTGTCATCTAATTTTAGGATCAAAATATACCTTCCAGGAAACCAAATTCACAAGTTCCACATATTTTCCCCCGCTTAACGCCGCAAGATCAACACGAGTAGGCTGGTAGTCCACCCGGATAGTTACGGGCCACATATCAAACTTCTGAAACAGAACGAACAGAGATTTAGTTCCACTAGATTCAAGTTTAACAGAGCACCAAGAATCACAACAAGATACAATCAGTGTATGAGGTCTAATGAGTCAAGTGCACAATAGAATACACGACTACTTGCCTGAAAAAAGGGAAGCAATGCCTCTTGTATGACTGGGAGACTTCCCGAGTCTGTATACATTGTTGGCATGACATTAGATGCATCTGAAACACCAACTGGTGAGAAGTTCCCCAGAAAGAATGCAGTAAGGTAATCTAGTTGGCTCTGGTGAAGATGCAATGACAAAGGAAGGACAGCAATTCTTAACCTGTAAAAAACAAGCATTAGCTCTTGCACGTTCATGATGTTTATCCTACCCAAAAGGAAAGCTTTAACAGCATTAAGACTCAGCTACACAGGAATAGTTCAGACAAGCATACCGATATTCCTCGAGCGGAGTAGACGGATTGGGCCTGACAGCTTCCAAGTCCATTTTGAATGCATTTGAAGAGGATTTCCTAGGATGCTTCTTAGAGTGATAGTAACCCAGCACCTTCCACATCGAATAAAAAAATGAAATTAATAATTTACTGATATAACCAAGGGACTAGAACTCTAGAAGTGTGCACAAAGGAGAACATGTAGAATAATCAAGTACCACTTTCCAAGGCGCATTTTTGCTTCTGTCATGAAGGTGAAAATCTTTAACTGAAAGACGAATTCTGGATAAACGTATGTCTCCATCAGGGAAGGCGTCATACTGGACGTTCATATCAGACAGTAGCAGCTCCAGACAGGCAGATCCATCCCTACCGAAATTACCAGCAGAATGCCGAGCAGTTCCATCCGACTCTTTCCAGTCAGAGCCGGCATACATCCTCCACTTAATAGTGAAATTGCTTAAAAGTGCACGCCCCTTGAGCCTATCAGATTCAGATTCATTAGATTTTGTAGGGTTTCCAAAAGGGTGGTTTGTGTCCCCTAATTCTTTCAAGATGGTCAAGCCATTGGTAACTGCAATATGTTCCTCCATAAGTTCCAAGGGTGTGTTACCGTACCACCCACTAGCCTGTCTGCAAACATCTTGATATTCCATTTTAAGGGATCTCGATTTCGACATTCCATCTGGAAATTGGTTGCTTCGGGTCAACTCTGACAGAGAACGTAACCTCGATAAGCAATAGCTGTCTATCAGTTCCGCCTCTAGGGGAGATTCAGCAGTCTGACATTCCAGTCCAGTTGCATGAAATGACTGACTGATAACCACGGGAATCATTTCGGGATATTTACTATCATAAGTCAGACCCTCCACCTCTTGCCTTCCATGAAGTGAGATCGTAACTTCTGCTTCACAACCAGCAAGGGGG
>JAOVYX010016928.1:0-23396 GCA_035668315.1 Drosera spatulata | reverse complement strand
ATTCACCATATGACCTCATCGACGACTATGGACTTGTTCGGTTATCTTTAGTTTGTTATAATGTTTGTTATAGTGTTTCTTAAATCCACACTTCCTTTACCGTTAAACATAGTCATCCAAGAATTTACCCATTATTCTTCTGTATTTCTGTCTTCCATGATATGACGTCATATTAGATGTATTGTTTGGTCACGAGGGCATTTACTTCATATTAAATATCCCGACCTCTAGTACAGGTGACCCGGCCTTTGGGACGGGTGTTCCAGAATTCTGTCCATTATGACCTTTCGATGTGTTTAACTCTATAACTTTTCGTATATATATTCAGAAATTATTTCGTAAAATACTATATAAAATAGACTCTCTAATATTTTCATAGAATTAGAGTTCTTATCATGAAGGCTTACCAATAATCCAGTTAATTCGTTAAAGTTTATCATTTCTACTAGACTGGATTGAATGACATTTGTTAACTAATCAGTTTATAACTCATTGTATACAATTCCAAATTAAGATTTACAAATTGTTCTGAAAACTACACTTAAAGAGCTTTCCAGTAATATAAGGTTCGTTTGCTAACTCTTACTGAGTGATTCTGAATTAAGCTACAAAACCAGTTCTATAATCAGTTTTCTACAGATTGACATATCAAAACATTTTGACTTATATTTTAAACATTCACAATTTCAAATCATGATATTTTAACTTCATTAGATACTAGACATATAAGGCTTCAACATATATTCAAATTAGAATTTATTTCAAATCTTATAATTTTCCATTCACACATGAAAAATAGAACGGATCGAAATGGGGTTTGGTTACCTCTCGAGCATTTTTTACATTTGAGACTTTGTTTGATGATCATAACTCTCACTCTACACGTCGGATCTTCACACCGTTAAAGGTCTCGGGTTCTTGACTTCGTCTCGTTCGTCATGGTATTTTTGGATTAGAGATCCGCTTAGTTTAGAGTAAGATTCGATCAAAATAGTGTGAGTTTTGAAGTGATAATCGTGTGTATGAAACTTAAATTCGTGATAACTTGTGATCCGAAGATCGGATTAACATACCGTTCATGACGTTGGATTTCTTGATTCGTCCTCTTCGTCATGATTATCAATTCCACTGATTTTGATGGAGTATGAAGATTGTGGCGTGATATAAAATATATGTGTTATGTGAGGGAGAGTGTGAGTTTGTGAGAAATGAGAGAATGATGGTGAGAAGAGGAATTGAGTGAAAGATTGATGATTGAAAGAAGGTGGGAGTGGTTGTGGTAGTGATGGTGATGGTTGTGGTGATAAATGATGAGTGTGGTGGTGGCTGTGGTGGTGGTGGTGATGGGTGATGAGTGGGAAGTGGTTGTGGTGGGAGATAGTGAGTGGGTAGTTGTGAGTGAAAATGATGAGTGAGGAGTTACAAGTGAGAT
This sequence comes from Drosera spatulata, assembly GCA_035668315.1. Lineage (NCBI taxonomy): Eukaryota > Viridiplantae > Streptophyta > Magnoliopsida > Caryophyllales > Droseraceae > Drosera > Drosera spatulata. The sequence goes on along the minus strand of JAOVYX010016928.1, from coordinate 21,964 downwards.
GTGGTGTGGATGGTGAGTGATTAATGAAATGAAGAAAAGAGTGAGTGGTGGGGTATGGTGTGTTGGATGTGTTTGTTTAGGATAATATGATATTTTATATACTGTATTTGCAAAAATCTCGTATAATTTTACCTTCAAAAATTATTTCATTCGGATCATAACGATCCAAATATTTTATTAGAATATTCTATCAAAGAAAATATTATTTTTGAGATTAAAAGTTTTACAGTTGTACCCGACTCTCTTAACTCCGTAACGTTCGTTACGTGTATCACACTTTATAATTTTTGTTACTTGTCTTTTTTTTATCCCATTTTATTCTAAACATATGCTTAGTATATATATTTAATATTTATTCATTTCAAAATTCTCGGGTATTACAACACATCTCCCACCTTCTCGATCATATGCATATTTTCGAGTGCAGTCAAATCAATTCAAGAACTCCCTTCAGCCTCATCCATTCCAGCCAGGGAATAATTTAAGGAATCTGCAATGATTGTCACCAGTCCATCGACCACGATCTTACCAGTCTTCGTTTTCCTAACTTTATGCAAGTGTCGAACCAGAAATGCTCCTGTATTCACTTCTCATCCTCTTAGCATTGCTTCTAAGAAGAAAAGTTCACTGTCTCTAACCGCTCCCTCACTTTCGCCACGTCCAAAAAGAGTGTTAGCTACGAAACGTTGGACATAACGAAAGTTAGGGTTGCTGATGTTTGTAGCCTTGGAAGTCAACTTATTGAAGAGGAAGTTTTGAGTGATATTGCTCCAAGTATCATGCTTATTAAAAGCGCGTATCTTCCTCGTCTTCGTTCCATTGCTCTCCCAACCATATAATGCATTAAATTGATCAATAGACATTTTATGCTCTATATTGAGCATACGAAACTATATCACCCTCGGAACTTACTTATCTTTATCTATGAATTTCACCTCAAGAGATGATAGGAATTCAAATGTCAACTGAACATAAGCTTGTGGCTTCTTTTTGATGAAAGATTTTCAACCAATTCGACCAAAAATCCACATGACATCATCAAACAAACTCAACTTTTCTAAAGCATCCTCGTCAGTATAACGAGTATTCACAATAGCTCGTTTGAAAAGTATCTTATATCTCTACTTGTGTTCATCATCTCTATATTTAATTTTGAAGACATCAAGTATGAGATTATTATCTCGTTGGCGTTTTGTTGTAATCGATGACTTAATTTTTGATGTGGATGGTTGATTTGAAACCCTTGGACGCTTCGGAGCCATGATTGATAGAGAGAAAAAGATGATTTTGAAGATTAGGTTTCAAGAAGTTTTGAGGTAAATTGAGAGTCAGATTTGAATAAATAGTTGAAGATCTGAAAAAAAAATAAAAATCCCTATCATTCTTTTGTTCATAAGTTTTTAGGATTTTTTTAAAATAAAAACTTGAAAAACAGGGAAGAAGCGGAATCCTTTTTATATTTTTTCTAAATCAAACAAAGAGAGTTTGAATTTTTTTTTTTTTCTGAGAGGCTTAAATCGGTTTGAATTTTAAAAACTTTTTTTGAAAACAAACTTAAAATCAAATCTTCAAATTTTTTTTTTCGGCCGACAGATCAACTCCTCACACCCATGCTATTCATCACAGGCAGACCGTGCCTTCCTCCCAAAATCATGTAAAATTTTCGAAAAATTGGAGGACCGTGGCAAACTGGATCAGCAAGCCGTCTTTCGCTCGACTTCTTGCCTCAAAATCCATCATCAATTTTTTTCAAAAATTCCACGGTCGTACTGTTCTTCACCACCGGCTGGTCTTCCTCTCGATTTCATGCGTCCAAAATCCTCCAAAAAAAAAAAAAAAAAAAATTCAAAAATGACACAAGCGTCCTGAACATCACTCACTGGGTGTCTTCTCTATGCATTTTAGTCCTTGTGTCGTCCTCGAAAATTCAAAACCTAGCACGGTTGTGATGTCAAGGACAGGCAACCTGTTTTTCTTCTTGCTTGGCTGACATCGGAATCTTGCACACAACCCTCAGGTATCCAAGAATCTCAGATGCTCATAATGGCTTCCAAATTTAGTTTGTGCATTAGGTTGTTGTTGCTTGGAATCCATCTGGAAGGCTGAGACAACATTAGTGAATAGCTTGAATCGGCCTTGGGAATAGATAAACCGAAGCTCTTTTGATCAGAACTCGTCGTTCCTCAAGATGCCCATCAACTGTTCCATTAAATGCCGCTTCTACTAGTGCCTTGAGCCCTCAACTCTAAGAGGAACTGAGCTCGAAAACAAGGAAGCTGTGATGACTAGAGAACCAGTTGCTTGTTCTCCTCGCCTGCTATTTAATCAACGTGCTGACACGAATGGAGCTAGATGAAGATCTCAGCTTGACGAACCCAGAAACTTGAACTGCAAACGACACCAGCAGATTGCTTTGTCCCTTGAAGCGTGGAGAAATCAGCTTATAATTTTCATAAGCAACAATGATCCCCATGACGATGAACTCAGACAGCAACTTGTCATAAAATCAACTTGAGAAGTTCCGCAGCTAGTTAACATAATGGCTAGGCTGATGGCAATTATAAGCTTCTTTTGCTTGCTCCAGCTACGTTGAAACCATGATGACTAGCATTGCTTTTACAAAGCTAAACTTTGGAGATGAATAGTTGCTTTTGTAAAACTGGTGTCATGAACAGCTCAACAACTTGATGCTCGCATACAAGACCTGCTCTATAATCTTCGTGATGTGCTACTTGGAATTGAGATCAAAACTGGTTACTTTATGATTGCTGAAGAGTTGGGCACCACTGTGTCCCTGCCTCTTTCCAATCGTTGGTATGAAAACTGGTTTGACGGCATCCAAGCAGGCTTTGCCAAAACAACCAGATTGCACTTCAGTTGCCATAGTTGCTAGATATTAATCTTTAGTATGTGCTGCAGGTTGCTTCTTCTTGTCTAGATGTTAGGATGCTGGCATGTTGGTGATGATCATCATGAATAGGTTGAGTTGCCCGCTGCTCGTAAAGCTTATGACCCAATAACTGGATACCCGCCAACAAGTGCTGCAATTCCTGCTCTTCATGATATGTTGAGAAACAGCACCAGCGTGAAAAACAGCTAAGCTCGGCAATGATTCGTGTGCTGAACCACAATTGTGAAGACACTACAACCAGTCCGTTTTCCTTGAGCTAGAAAATCAGATTAAGCGGACTATTCTGTGATTCTTTTGCTGCAGCAGCTGATTGAAATATGTTGCGAAGCTCAACAGTTGAGCCAGGGTGTTTAGACGGAACCAGCAACAGAGCTGCTCTTTACTTGTCAGCGTCGATGTTGGCCTATGAAACCAACCTGCTCATGCTTGCTCCTGGATGTTTAATTTTGTCAAAGAATCGTCACAGGTATGCTCAGGAGAACTCTTCCACTTGCTTCTCAATGCTAGAACTTGCAAAATTAAGAGCAGTAATGCTTGATATATATGCCGGCTGATTATGAAGCTTAATATGTACTCAATGTGAAGATGCTTGAACTTCTGATTTCTGAGCTTAGAACAACACATAGGGTTATTTTCCAGAACCACAAACCTATCAAACAAAGACATTGTACACCTGTTAGTAACGCTTTAGGTTTTTAAGAATCGACTCAATGACATAAAGAAAAGTAAAATTTCAAAGAAAGATTAGAAATGCTTGGGTTGCCTTCCAAGTAGTACTTGGTTTATAGTCGTCAGCCTGATTGTGTAAAAAAAAAAAAAAAAAAAAAAATCTTCAATAAGTCTCTTGTAAGGCAACGTCCGATTTTTTCAAATCAATCATGCCTTCATAATAAGCTTTCAATCCCTCACCATTCACTTTAAATATGCGATCCTCAGCTTGCAACTCGACTACCCCATATGGAACGAGCCAGACCACCTAGATTTCAGTTTTTCAGAAAATAACCGAAGACAAGGATTATAAAACAGTACTTTCTCACCGGGATGGAACTGCTTTCTTAAAATATGCTTGTTGTGCCATGTCTTAACTCTCTCTTTATAAATACGAGCATTCTCATAGGCGTCTTGGCGAAATTCATCTAATTCACATAGCAGCCTCTTCTCTCATACTACTTTGACATCAAAGTTCAAGAACTTCATCGCCCAATAAGCTCTATGTTCGAGCTCAACAGGTAGATGACATGTCTTCTCAAATACAAAACGATACGGAGATATGCCGATAGGGATCTTGAAAGCTGTTCGATACTCAGCATCTTCGAGTTTCCTCAACCATTCCTTACGAGACGCATTCACAGTCTTCTCTAGAATCTGCTTGAGCTCTCGATTAGATATCTCAACCTGCCCGCTGGTTTGCGGATGGTAAGGCGTTGCAACTTAATGCTTGACTCCATTTCTCTAGGAGGGTTGTGGATTGTTATTGTAGAAATGAGTGCCACTATCAGTGATAGTAGCTCTTGGTGTACCAAAGCGAGTAAAAATATTCTTCCTGAAAAAGTTAGCAACTACCCTCGCTTCATTTTTAGGCGTTGCCATCGCCTCAACCCACTTTGAAACATAGTCAACCGCAACCAAGATGAACCAATTATTGTATGACAGAGGGAAAGGACCCATAAAGTCGATCCCCCATACATCGAAAAGCTCCACCTCTAGCGTAATATTTAGTGGCATTTCATTCCTCATAGAGATGTTTCCATTTCTGTGACAGCGATCACATGGGGCAACATAAGCGAAAGCATCCTTGAATAAGATAGGCCAATAAAAATCGATTTTGAAGTGTCTTTGTTGCTGTTTTGTTACCCCCAAAGTGCCCGCCATATTCAGAAGAGTGACAGTGATAGAGAATGTCGGACATTTCCTCTTTTGGAGCACATCGACGAATAACTTAATCTGTGCAGAACTTGTACAAGTATGGATCCTCCCAGAAATAATGTCTCACATCAGAAAGAAATTTCTTCCTCTATTGACTTATAAGTCCGACGAAAAGACGTTGCTCACCAATTAATTTACAAAATCTGCGAACCAAGGAAGATATCCCATATCAATAGAAAAGAGTTGATCATCAGGGAAGGAATCCATAATTGGTAGCTCGGCATCATGATAACCTTTGTGAGGGTCTAAACAAGACAAGTAATCTGCTACCAGTTTCTCAGAGCCTTTCTTATCTCTGATCTCCAAATCGAATTCTTGAAGCAATAAGACCTATCTGATCAGTCTAGGCCTCGCATCCTTCTTCTCGATCAGGTACTTGATGGTAGAATGATCATTATAGACTACTACCTTCGTGCCAATTAAATAGGAGCTTAGTTTGTCGAACGCGAAGACTACTACTAGGAACCCCTTTTTCTATTGTTGCATAATTCAGCTGTGCATCTCTCAAAATGCGACTCACATAATATATTGTATTAAAGATCTTGTTATGTCGCTGTCCCAATACTGCTCCTACTGCATAATCACTCGCATCACACATCATCTCGAACGGTAAATCCCAAGATGGAGGGGCTATGAAAGGAGCTGAGATCAATGCCTTCTTCAACTACTCGAACGCCTTCAAACAATTATCATCGAAATCAAAAGACACATCTTTCTTTAACAAAGAGCAAAGAGGCTTGAAAATCTTCAAGAAGTCCTTTATGAATCTGCGGTAGAAGCCTGCATGTCCAAAAAAGCTCCTTACCCCTTTCACATTCGTAGGAGGAGGCAGTTTCTCGATCACTTCAATTTTAGCACGATCCACCTCGATCCCTTTGCTAGACACCTTGTGTCCAAACACTATCCCTTCCTCGACCATGAAATGACATTTCTCCCAGTCAAGTACCAAGTTTGTTTCCTCACGGGCTCAAGAACTAACTTCAAGTTGTATAAGCAGTCATCAAATGAAGTACCAAACACAGAGAAGTCGTCCATGACCACCTCTATAAAGCGTTCAACCATGTCAGAAAATATTGCCATCATACAGCACTGAAAAGTGGCTAGAGCATTGCATAATCCAAAGGGCATTCTTCGAAATGCACAGGTACCATAGGGCAAGTAAAAGTAGTCTGTTCTTGATCCTCCGGAGCGATGACAATCTGATTATAACCAGAATAACCATCTAAGAAGCAATAGAAAAAATGGCCAGTAAGTCTATCAAGCATCTGATCCTCAAAAGGAAGCGAAAAATGATCCTTTCTCGTCGCTTTATTCAGCTTTCTGTAGTCGATACAAACTTGCCATCCTGTCACTGTTCTTGTTGATATCAGTTCATTGTTCTCATTCTGCACAACTGTGAAATCACCCTTCTTCGGCAAGACCTGAACTGGACTTACCCAAGGGCTGTCTGAAATAGGATAAATGATACTAGCATCAAGCCACTTGAGAACTTCTTTTCTCACTACTTCCTTCATGTTGGGATTCAACCTCCTTTGATGCTCCACTGTAAGCTTGTGGTTGTCCTCCATAAGAATTCTATGCATGTAGTAGAAAGGGGTAATTCCGTTAATATTTGATATCGTCCACCCAATCATAGACTTATGAGCTCTAAGCACTCGTAGTAACTTGTTTTCTTGTTCCTCGGTCAAGCTCGATGAAATGATGATAGGAAGAGTCAAAGAACTACCCAAGAAAGCATATTTGAGGGTCGATGGTAATTGGTTCAACTCCAAATACGGTTGTTTCTCATCTTGTATAGATATTGTGTCCTTCTTGAGCTCTTCAAACGGTTGCTGATGATAAGTTAGAGCACAAGCCTCCAATCTCCTCTGGACAGCAACAATATCATCATCGTCAATAGACTCAGCTCTAGCTAAGCATGCTTCCAAGGAATCTTTCTGATGAATAGTCTCAAAAACCTTCTTAGTGCATGCTTCAACAACATCAAGGCGCATGCAACTTTCTGATTCTTGAGGATACTTAAGAGCCTTGAAAAATGTTGAACTTTACTTCCTCATCTTGAACTCTCAGAGTCTGATCTCCTTTCTGTACATCGATCAATGTCCTTCCAGTAACAAGAAAAGGACGATCCAAGATAATTGGGACATCAACGTCTTCCTCCATATCAAGCACAATAAAATCCATTGGAAAGATGAATTTTTTTTAAATAAGAGCATCCTCAATAACTCCTCAAGGATATTTGATCGATCTATCCGCAAGTTGCAAAGAGACCGTCGTAGGCCTCGCTTCACCAATCCAAGCTTCTTGAAAATAGACAATGGCATCAAATTAATAGAAGCTCCTCCTAAATCACACAATGCCTTTTCAAATGTCAAATCTCCTAATGTGTAAAGAATTATAAAACTCCTTGGATCCTTTAGCTTAAGTGGAAGCTTATTTTGGATGATTGTGCTCTTCCTTTAGAGCCACTGTTTCATAATCCTCGCGCTTACGCTTCTTCGAGAGTATCTCCTTCATAAACTTCACATAGCTCGGCATTTGCTCAAGAACATCTGCAAAAGGTATGTTAATATGCAGTTTCTTAAAAATATCAAGAAATTTAGAAAACTGCTTATCTAGCTTTTGTTTCTGAAGGCGTGGAGGATATGGAATTGGTGGAACATAAGGGGAGGATGGTCAGGAAATAGTTTCGATCTTCCCTTCTCCTTGTTTTCATGCTCCTTTGCTCTACCAACTTCATCCTCGATTGCTTCTTCGTTGCTTTGCTCATGAACTTGTGACTTTTTTCTGCGGCTCATCTAGCACTTTCCCACTACGAAGCTAGATTAAATTAATGCGTTCTTTAGGGTTTACTTTAGTAGTACTTGGAAGCGAGCCTTGTGCTCTCCCACTCATCAAATTGGCCAATTGACTCACTTGAATCTCCAAATTGTGGATTGATGATGATTGGTTCTAAATTGTTGTCTTTTGCTTTGTAACATTGTATCCTGTCTTTCTAACGCCGCGTCTGGTTTTGTGATAAACTGAGCAAGTGCATCCTGCAAGTTTATCTTTCTAGATGATTCTTGTTGATTAGCTTGAAAACCTGGTGGTCTTGCAATGTAGCTTGTGTATTCTGCGAAGAGAAATTTGGAGGGTTTATGTTGTTTGGATGATAATAGGTATTCCCTTGTGGCTGATTGAAATTCTGGACATATTGAGCTTGCTCTGTCATATTCATTTGAAGATACGAGTAGTCTTCATTTGCATGAGCTTCACCACATGACTCACAAACTGAAGGTGGCACTTTGATGGCATTGACAGTAGAATTTGCAGTAAGTGCCCCAATTTGCTTAGTTAGTGTCTCCATCTGCTTTAACATTTGTGTCATGACATCTAACTCAAACCTTCCGGCTACTCTTTTGCTTCCACTTCTCTCACTGGGCATTGTTTGACATCTTTTATACCAACTGATATGCAGCATCATACGGCATTGTCATCAATGAACCATCCGTCACTGAATCCAATGAGCCTTTAATTTTTGGTAATAATCGCTTGTAGAAGCATTCGATTTGCAATCAATCTAGAAGACCATGATACAGACACCTCCTCAATAACTCTTTGTACCTCTTCCATGCCTCATATAAAGTCTCCATATTAGATTGAGAGAAGTTTGAAATGCCAATCCCAGCTTTAGCAGTCTTTGTAGGCGGAAAGAACTTGGCAAGGAATTTTCGCGTCAAATCCGTCCATGTGGTGATCGAAGCTTAAGGCAGTGAGAAGAACCATTCTGAAGCCTTGTCCCTTAATGAGAAGGGAAACAAATATAATTGAATCACTTCATCGTTCACATTGTCTATCTTGATTGTCTTGCTGAGCATCAGAAATCTCGCTAGATGTGCATTGGGATCTTCTGTTGGTACTCCTCCAAACTGATGACCTTAAATCATCTGAATGAGAGATGGCTTGAGTTCAAAATTTCTTGTATTTATAGCAGGGAGGTCTATTGCTGTGTAATTTTCCAACACTTTAAGGCATTGCATGCTCGACGATGCCTTGTTGTTGTGGTTGTTGTTGCGCTCCTCCTCCAGCTCCATTCAACACCTTCCGAGACCTAATGAAAATTTTCTTAACTACTAATTCATCATATTCCTATGTGAATTAAGAAATCAAGAAATCATTGTACTTTTTGGAAACTTATATAACAATCACATAGGTCATGCATACAATATTCTTATCATGCATTCACCTTTGGTATTCAATATCACTGTCTAAACCTTAATTTCTCTTTCGAGTTAATTAAGATCCACTAAACATTCATGTGACGGTCAAACACACAAAGGTATTACACATAATATTGAATACTCAACCAATATGGATTACGGAAAGTCTGACATCGGCTATAAAAACTGAATCTTTATAAGTATGGCTACATCTTCACCCTAGAGAATAGAATTAGCTCATGATGGAGATTAAGAAAAACATAAAAGATGTCGAAGACAACACAACGGAGAAGAGAAGAAGACTCCTTTGAGTCAAAATTAACTTCCGTTGTCTTCGATCTTAGCAACAATGGGTTCTCCTCGTCTTCCAACGTCGTTCTCCCTTCTCCTTTTTTTCTCCAGATCTCTTTTTCTGCTGTCTCTTTTTTCTCTCCAAAAGTGACGTCTTTTTTTTCTGATGAAAAAGATCTGCCCTTTATTTTATTGGTCAACAGATTGGATTTTTCTTCTGAAATTTGAAATTTCGAGAAAATCTCCAATACCATTTTATTCCTGTAACATAAAAAAAATGAAATAAACTCACCCAATTATAGCTAAGTATTAAATTAAATGTTACAATGTAAGTGAATAAAATTCACTTACCAATGGGCAATGTTCGTGTGAAGGTTAATGTGTGAAAATGATGATTTTGACGACTGGAGGACGAGTTTGAGCTTAAGCGGACATGTTTTGAGCAGTTGATGATGAAAATGTGGATTATAGAAGTGTTTATGGTCATGAAAGGTGTCATGAAGGCCATGAAACTCAAAGGAACTCGAGGAGGAGACAATGTGTCTATTCACGGCCATGAAACAACAGTCCACCCCCATGAACTTGATAGGTCACGCCTGTAACATTTTGAAGTCATGCCCATGACGCTTTGGAGAAAACACCACCAGAGACAGTGAAGGCTATCGTAGCTGTGACAAGCCCTTTTACAACCGTGACACGATTTTTACCAATGAGATTTTTATCTGATTTTTTTAAGATTTTCAACTATTTCTTATTCTTATTTTTATTTTATAAATAGGGGAATTTTATCAAATCTACACGAGACTTTTCATTCTATTTATTCTAGTTTTATTCAAAGACTCTCTTTTCTCTCAATAAAGATTAAATCTAAATCTAAAGGAAGATGATCAACGCATTGAGGATTGAAGACGACGCTTGCAACAAAGAAGACCATTGATCATCATATCATCTATGTGGTTTTGATGGGTTTAATTGTTTTTCTTTGTTTTGTTGTTTTCATTGTAGCCATGATCGTAGCGTAATTTAGTTAGTAGAAACATGTAGACGATCTAGTGATGTTGATCATGAGATTTTGTTCTTCAATTCCATGATTATTGTAGTTGTGTTTGGTATTTATATGATCGTGTGTTTATTCCCGTGATATTTCATATCATTCTTTAGATTGATCACCTAGTATGATGCATGATATTATCTACATCTATTGGTATATTAATCATAATTAGAGCAAAGATATATTAATGATGAAAAGATATAATCTCTGTTATATTAATAATCATTGGTATATTATGATCTATATGGACTAGATTGTATAGGATCTTTTTTTTTCATCAATCTTGTGGTTAGTAAATCTTCATGGTCTATATCCTTGAAGATAACTATTCTATATAATTATCATTAATTTCTTACGGAAGAATATATATCATATCTCTTTATGTGTTGTAGCTAACCTATCGAAATGCAATAAAGATATATTTTCATGTCCATGATCGATCCACTATGTAGTGACTTTATATGTTCTCTACTATTTCCATCACCTAGATCAAACAACCCTATAATTTTTCATAGTCTCATTTCTTTTATTTAATTAATTAGTTTAATTCATTTCTAGATGTTTCTTACAAATCTCCCTTATTAGGAATATTTCACACCTTGACTTGATTTAGTGAATGCATTTGAATGATCGTTCCTCATGGGATGGATCCCTTATTGCTATACTATATAAGTAGTATATTTAGTGGGGGTATAATTTGGAGTGCCTACAACAACGCGCATCACTTGGTCATCAAGCCATATCTTTAGGGAATTAAGTTGGGAAGATAATTATAGAAATATCTTATATGTGAAAATAAAGACATTTATGTAAAAGATCTCAATCTTCTTATTTTGCTATCTATTTTATATCTTTACGATAGTTATTGTAAGATAATTATGATCATTATCTTTATGACCATCAGTATGCCTATGAGCTTTATGGTCGAGTTGCTTCAAGTCAGCTATGAAGCTCGTTTGTCTTTCTGTTGATGACCGAATTGCTTCAAGACACAAGCCGACTTCGTTTATCTATATGCCAAGTTTTGATCGATCTTATTTTGACCCTTGGCCATAAAGTGTTGTCTTTTCTTCTTACTCGAAGAACCGAGTAAAAATTCTACTTTGATTAGACGATTGGAGACGTGGCTTGACTTGGGGTCTTCATTGGTGCTCTCATCTTAGCAAATGAACGGTTGCAGGCCCTTCTATGGTATTTTCATCACCCAATTCTCTTCACCTTCTTCCTTTGAGTCCAAGATCTTGTAGGACAACAAATCTCGATCCCTCGTAAGTTCCAAGATCTTGTTGGAGAACAAATCTCGATCCCTCGTAAGTAACAAGTAATTCAATCTGTTAGATCTTAATATTATAAAACTCTATCACCTTGCGTGGCTTATTTTCATCACTACCTTTAGCCATTTTTTTCTTCATGTGATGGATGACCCGACTTTACCGACTTGGTATCTTTTGTTTTTCATTTCCAAAAATCATTCCGTTGCTCATTTGCAACAATGGAGGCATGCCTGACGAATGAGCTGGTAGCATCAACTCATTAGCCACCGACTCAGCTACACTTTTTCCCCATGTTTTGTCGAAAGATAATAGCCTCCATAGCTCAGGAGATGAACCACCAGTCAACTTCAAGCTGAGTGTTGACCCCTACATGAAGAGCATAGAAACTCATGTTTTTATTTATTTGTTTGATTGTTTTTATTTATTTATTTATTTTAATATTTATTAATTTAATTATTTATTTTTGAGATTTAAGCTCTTTATGCCCAGTTTTATTGTTGAATCGAGGATCTACTTTTAGATTCTAACATTTGTCTGACTTTTAGGACTTATTGAATCAAAGATATAATTTTTGATTCTTTAGTTTTAGTCCAAGCTATTGTTTGGTCTTTTTGTCTCAAGTTCTTTTTCTCGGACCAAAGATCTTGTTTCAATCCGAGTACTTCAGATTCTAAGTCAGAGATCTTGTTCCGACTTAGGTTCTTTCTTTCTGAGCCATTATTGTGATGATTGACTTAAGTTCTTCTCCGGGTTGAAGATCTCGTTTCTATCGGACTCTTAAGCCTTGCGTTTCAAGTCTGACTTGGGATCCTTACTTGATTTCTTCATCCGAGTCGAAGATCTCGTTTTTGTTTAGATACACAACTGGGGTTTCGACAATCTCTCCAAGCGATGATCTAGTCTAAGTTACCCAAGCTAAAGATCTTGTTTCTAATCTAATACTTAGGTGTTGCTAGACAACATAGTCTGAATTCTTCATCCGAGTCAAAATTCATGTTTCAATTCGGATCCTCTGGCCTCGTTGCTTGACTTAAGATGTTCTTCTTCTTCGGATGTCTTGGCCTAAATTCTTCCTCCGAGTCATATGTTGTTGTCATTTAAAATTATTCAATGACTGATTGGGTAAAATATTTATCGAACCAGATGTTAGATCTTTGTTTCAACTCGGATCCTCGGGCGTTTTTTTTTTTCCAATCCAACTGGGATGTTCATTATCTAAGCCAAAGACCTTGTTTTGACCCACATGCTTGAAGATTTTTGGTCGAAGTATAGCTCGGTCTCGTACTGAGCTCTCTTGTGCTCGGGAACGATCGATCTTATGCTCCTCGTCTTTGCCTTGATATTTAAGTCTTGTGGTCTGAAGCGCACCTCGGTCTCATACCGAGCTCTCTTATACTCGGAGGGACCGATTTTTATATGCCTCTTCTTACCTTGATCAACAGTTCCAATTTACCCACCTTCCTTCCGCTGGATTCAAATATGCAACACCCTTTTTCTTTATTACCTCTTCATGGTTTACAACTTTAGCTTCGAGCTCTAAGTTCGTTATCTGCAGTTGTTCAGAGGTCGTTACCTCACTTTCGGTAAGCTCTTCTATCATCTGACTTTCTCTCACGGATTCTGTTTGCTTTGTATCGACAACTTCAACCTGAAGATTTTCCTACTCAAGCTTAACATTCCTAAGGTCACTTTGAACCCTCAAATAGATCTAAATCGGACATATTAAATTACAAGTAGTGGTGTTCAACTCAATCATCTTCTATATCATGAAGAGTCTGTGATTGCCATCGTCTAAGTTGAGCATGGCAGTCATAAAGGAGCTGATACTGCCTGTTGGAATCCAAAATGCCTTTCCGACACATTGGCTTTGCATTCTTGTTGATGGACTTGCCAAGTGAAGACTCATCCAAACAAGGGATAAACATCGAAAATCAGATGGGTTTTCGCAGCCACATTCAGACTGCAATAACTCAGGGTAGAGAACTCCAAAGGACGCATTCTAAGTTTCCGAATAAAGATTGATGAGTTAGAAACGTTTCATCAAATTTTGTGACAATCCGACAACGTTTTGACCTCCGATCATCCATTGGAATTCAACTGCATGCACAAACCAGAAACTGGTATCAAATTTGTAGATGATGTTGCTGTAATAAAACCTGAATCACTTTGCGATGATGATGTAGGTTGTAGAGCATTGTTAGAGAGTTTGTCATAGCCAAGGGATCAAAATTCAGCTTGTTACGGGCCGTAACCCTTTGCTAACGGGCCATGACTAATCATATCGAGAGAAAACTTCAAAAAATCACGTAGAAATGGGCCGTGAAAGCCCTGTAGCGGTGATAGGAATGTGCAATCCCTCCACTTGTATAAAAATTGATGAACAAAACTTAGAAGTATTAACCATGATGTAGTTAGTGTTCTTAGACTGAAAATTAGTTAGGAATCTGCAGTGTAGATGAGATGCTGGAGAGCAGACGGCCACAGATGGAGAGCATTGTGGGTCACCAGATGTAGACTAGTACAGAGAATTTCAGCAAGTCAGCTAAGACATGCATAGACAATAAAAGACCTACAAATGCTTCAGGATCTGGGATCAATTCTGCAGACAAGGGCCAAAACAGCAATGCATAGATTGCATCAGATCTGGGTGCTGACAAGGTTGCAGTAGTGACTGGGTGCAAACGAGGTCTCAACGGTATTGAGTGCAGACAAAGTTACAGAAAACTGGAACGCAGTAGAGATGGTTGCTAATGTTGGGGCAGAAGTCTGAGGATTGATAATGTCGAAGATTTGAGGTTCAGAGTGATAGTACGAGGATCAGAAAAAAGTGAGCTGTCAACATCAGTAAAAGAGTCACATGTGATAAGCTGTCACCATCAGGTCAAGTGTAGTCACGGGTTCATTCCCTCAGCCTATAAAAGGGGATCAAAGAGCTCAAGAAACAGTGCCGTTGAATAAAGAATTGAACATACATTGTGCAAAAATCAATCTGAATTCAAACTGTTCATAGTGAGGTGAATCAAGGAAGAACTAGAAGAAGAGGGTTCACTAGTCTGCACTGAAGAACAAAAGCTGCAGCAGAGTCCAACAAATGATCTGTGCAAAGGGTCTAGGTTCTTCACCTTTGACAACTTAGTTAGCTTGTAAAGGGGTTGTCTTATAAGCCAAAAATTAAAAGATAGTGAACTCACCTCGTGGATTGACTATACTGGTCACTAAGAAAAGACTGGAATAAGCTCTCAATTATCCTGTGTGAGCGAGTGTCTGAACCAGTATAAATCCTGTGTTCTTTACTTGTTTTTCATTGTTTTGTATTTTTAGAACTGTTAGAAATTAATCACAACAGTAAATAGAGACAAATTCACAAAGTATAAGTCTCTGCTGCAGACACTCTTGGTAGTCTGCTAAGGTCATCAGTGTATTGAAATCAACTATTCCGCTGTATTACACTGGAATGTTTAAAACCTATTCACCCCCCTCTAGGTTGTACCTGTGGATCTTACAAACGGGCCGTTGCATTTCATCATCCAAAAAATCACCAAGTCACTAAGAGTTGTTATGTGCCATTACTAGGGATTCATGGGCCATGATGATTTATTTTCTACGAAAATTTATTCAGATATCATATTTTTTTGTTAGATTAATGTTTAGGCCTATAAATACAACATGTAACTTCGTTATTTTTTAGATCTAGACTTAGTTTTTGTCAGTTTTTCTCTCTTAACTCTCTAGTTACGGTTTCGAATGCTTGTCGAAGATTTCTCATTTCTATTCGGATCTTAATTGCAAGTGTGGATCTTTCGTCTTCAATTGTACAGAGAAGCTTTCTTCATCTCTCAATTCTCTTATTGTTGTTGAATATGTTTTTCGATTATGATTTTGTTTGCGATTGATACCATGCTTAGTGAGTAGATCACCATAGTGAGGCCATGTAACAGATCTCGATTGTTACAAGGGATTATGAGATATTGAATTGTGCTTAATTATTGTTGTAAAATTGAATGTTCATATGAATGTGATAAAAACCTATTTTTTATGCATGTTCCCTGGTTAGCTTGATCACCTAGATAGGTTCCATGTTTAAAATAGGTAACTTGATTGATTCTCTATTTGATTAAGTACAAGTAGCAACTAATAAGGTTAAAATTAAGCTCTCTTATTTTATCTTTGTTGGATATTCACATGTTTTAGATTGAAGATGCTTAAAGCTCTCTTGTTATATTTAAACTAAGAAAACAAAACCTTTTCATTCTTAATACGACTTCTTATTGGTATTAATCATACTCTCATGTTTAAACTAAATTACAAGTTAGTGTTGATTGTGATGTTCTCATGAGAGTTAACTATGTTAAATGAAAAGGTAGTGATCTCTTTTCACGTTTTTCAGTCAATAATACATATGATTGATCGATGATTAATCCCCTAACAATATCGAGTAAAGTTGCATGTGTCCTTGCAAATTTAACAAAATCATTAAATCAAACTGACAACATTCATAGTTTCTCTAAATAATTAGATTAGTTTAATCATAGTTTTAGTAGAATTGTTTAGTAATAGTTTACAAAATCCTCCATAAACTTACATAGGCAACAATAGATATAATTACATTCATCTTGAATAAAATGACGTTATGGTGTAGGTCCTCATGGGAACGATTCTTGCTCATCCTATATACTTAGTTTACATAATTATGGATTGAACAAGTTACTAATTTGACACAATTGACAGCACACATCAAATTTCGGCGTCTTTGCTAGGGACCCCCTTGTTAAGTGTGTTTTGTTAGAGTAGGTTGTTTTTTTATTTCTTACCTTTGTTTTTGTGCTTATTTTCAGGTTGTTTGTGATAGTTCACGAAATTGAGAAATGGACAGAAGATTGGATCTAGAGTGAAGAAAATAGTTTAGCAACTTGAAGGTAGAGGTTACGAGCATCCATCCCATCGTATAATAAGGACATAGAGGCGTCAATCTCCACTTCCAGTTAATGAATCTCCACCTTCATTTCCTATTCCCGGTGAGCCCATTCCTATTTTTAATTTCGAAATGGCTACTGTGAAGAACTAAACCCTCAAGGAGCTTCCAGCTCCTACATGTGAGGGAAAACCTTTGTGTATAATGTTCCCGGAAATGGATCCTAATTTTAATTGACTTCTGCATTAGTGCATCGTATCCCTATTTTTCATGGTTTTTCCGATGATGACCCTCATCGCCACATTAAAAACTTCAACTGGTGTGTAAATCCATGAGACATGATGTAGCTGAACCTAAAACTATTAAACTGTATGCTTTTCCACTGAGTTTGGATGGATTCACCAAGGATTGACTATATGAACTTCCGTCTGATAGTGTCACCACTTGGATTGAGATGCAAAAATTATTCCTTGAGAAATTTTTTCCTGCATCACAAACCTCTTCCATAAGGAAGGATAGTAGTGCTATAAAACAATTTAATGGGGAAAATATGATCGAATATTGGGATCGCTTTGAAAAGTTATGTGCTAGTTGTCCTCACTTTAAAATAACTGAACAACAACTGATCCAATACTTTTATGACGTATTACTTTTAATGGATATAGCATGAGTAGATGTGTCTAGTGGAGGAGCGTTAGTAAATAAAACCCCAGCTAATGCACGTGCTACGATTGAAGAAATGGCTACTAAATCACAAGAATATGCTATCAGAAATGATGTGCGTAGAGTGGTCGATGAAGTTGGAACGAACCCCGTAATGAAACACAAACTTGATGCAATAAAAAATCTTTTCAGACAAGTGCTTAATAATAACCCCCAACCCAAGTCTTGTGGGATATGTTTAAATATGGGGCACTTAACTGACCAATATCCATCAATTCAAGATGATCAAGAAAATACACTAGGTGGGTTATTTTGACAACAGCGAAGGCGTTATAATCCTTACTCTAACACTCATAACGAAGGGTGGCATGATCATTCTAATTTTAAATGGAGTAATCAACAAAAAGACCTCAAGCTCCTAATAATCCACCGGGGTTTTATCAAACAAATTTAATCCACCTCAACAATCTAATAATCAAAGTGGTATGTCTCTAGAGGATATAGTTAAGATTTTGGCTGCAAGCTCTATGGACGTCCAAAAGGAAACTAAATATAGTATCCATAACATAAAACGTCAAGCAGGACAACTTACAAATGAAGTAAGTCAGCTTAAACCCCAATTGTCAAACAAGTTGCCTTCATAGTCATTAAATCTGAGAGAGAGTGCCAATGCGATAACAACTAGGAGGGGAACAGAATTGAAACCACCAGAAAAACTCAAATAACATGAAAACACAAGAATCTATCCAAAAAACCTTCGAATAGCGTTAAAACACTAAAAAATATACGAAAAGGATAAAAAGACTTTAAAAAACAACTCAAATATCTTCAAAACACACAAAAACAAATGAAAATTGATAAAAAAAAAAAACATCATAACACAATAGAAAATAACTTGAAAATACAAGAATCTATCAAAAGAGAGTTGGAATGACCTTAAAACACTAAAAAAAAACTCGAAAAGAATAGGAACGCTATAAAAACAACAGATATTACTTAGAAACCTCAAAAACACATGAAAAAGACCAATAAACATCATAAACCAACCTCAAACCTCTTCAAAACGTAACAATCTATCAAAAGAACCTTGAATTGACCATGAAAAACTCAAAAACACTTCATAAAAAAGGCAAAAAAAACATAAAAACAACTTAATTATCTTCAAAACACTCAAAAAAACAAATTAAAAGAGGTAACAACACCATAAAGCAACTTCAAATAACGTGAAAACAGAAGAATCAATCAAAAGAGACTATAAATGACCTGAAAACACTATAAAACACAAGAAAGAGCTGAAAACACCATTAAAACAACTCAAATCTAAAAAAATCTCAAAAAAAAATAAATAATGATGACAAACGGGTAATAAACATCATAAAATTACCTAAAATCTCTTTAAAACATAAAAATCTATCAAAAAAGTTTTGAAATAACCTTAAAAAAATCAAAAACATATGAAACTTCTAAAAACACCATAAAACGCCATAAAAACTTGAAAACTGAATAATTTATCAAAAGAGCCCGAAAATTATCTTAAGACACTCAAAAACACTTGAAAAGGGTAAAAACACCATAAAAACAACTCATATCTATTAAAAACAAAAATAAAATGAAAAAAAGTTAATAAACATCATAAAATAACCTCAAATCTCTTCAAAAGGCATGAATAAATCAAAAGAGCATTGAAATATCCTTAAAACACTCAAAAACACGTGAAAAGGTTAAAAACAATGTCAAAACAACACAAATCTCATCAAAACAATCTAAAACGAATGAAAAGTGGTAACAACACCTTAAAACTTACTCTAAATAACTAGAAAATGAAAGACTCCATCAAAAGAGCCTTGAAATGACCTTAAAACATAAAAAAAGACACTTTAAAAGGCTAAAAGCAACATAAAAACAACTCAAATCTCTTAAAAACCTCAAAAACAAATGAAAAACGTTAAGCAACATCATAAAACAACCTCAACTCTCTTCGAAACGCAAGAATCTATCAAAAGATCCTAGAAAAGATCATAACACACTCAAAAACATACGAAAGGGCTATAAACACCAGAAAAACAACTCAAATCTCTTCAAAACACTAAAAAAACAAATGAAAAGTGGTAAAAAAAAACACCATAAAATAACCTCAAATAACTTGAAAACGTAAGAATCTATCTAAAGAGCCTTGAAATGATCATAAAACAATCCAAAACACTTGAAAAAACTACATCATTAAAATAACTCAAATCTCTTAAAAACGTTTAAAATAAATTTAAAAAGGCTAACAAATATCATAAAACCACGTCAATTCTCTTCAAAATACAAGAATCTATCAAAACAACTTTGAAACGACTTTAAAACACTTGAAACAACTAAAAACACCATGAAAACAACTGAAATCACTTCAAAACTCTCATCAACAAATGAAAAGTGATAAAAACAGCATAAAACAACCTCAAATAACTTGAAAAAACAAGAATCTATGTAAGGGGCCATTGAAATGGTCTTGAAACACTCAAAAACCCTTGAAAAGGTTAAAAGCATCATAAAATTAACTTAAATCTCATAAAAACCTCAAAAAGAATGAAAGAGGCAAATAAACATCGTAAAACAACATTAAATCTGTTCAAAACGCAAGAATCAATCAAAAGAGACTTGAAATGACCTTAGCACACTAAAAAACGCATAAAAATGCAAAACAGAACAAAGAGAAGACTTTAAATCTCTTTAAAGCAATCAAAAAGGATTGAAAAGTTGTATAACACCATAAAACTGCCTCAAATAACTTGAAATTACTGAATCTCACAAAAGAGCCTTGAAATGAACTTAAAACACTAAAAAACACATGAAAAGGCTAAAAACACCATAAAAACAATTCAAACTTCTTCAAAACACTGAACAAATGAAAAGTGATTAAAAAAACACCATAAAAACAACCTAAAATTACTTGAAAACACAAGAATCTATCGAAACAGCATTGACATGACCTTAAAACACTCACAAACACTTGAGAAGGCTGAAATCAACATTAAAACAAGTCAAATCTCTTCAAAACACTAAAAAATAAATGAAAAGTAGGGGGGACACCATAAAACAATCTGAAATAACTTGAAAACGCAAGAATCTATCAAAAGAGAGTTGAAATGACCTTAACGCATTCAAAAACACTTGAAAAGGCTAAGAACGTTGTAAAACCAACACAAATTTCTTAGAAACCACAAAAACAAATGTAAAGGGCTAATCAACATCATAAAACCTCAAATCTCTTCAAAACGTACGTAAGAATATCTCAAAAGTTCCTTAAAATGACCTTAGAACGCTCAAAAACACATGAAAAGACTAAAAACAATGCATAAACAACTCAAATCTCATCAAAACAATCTAAAACTTACTTAAACAATTAGAAAACGCAAGAATCTATCAAAAAAACCTTGAAATGACCTTAAAACATGAAAAAACACTTGAAAAGACTAAAAGCACAACCCTTAGAAACAAATGAAAAAGATTAAGAAATACCATAAAACAACCTCAACTCTCTTAAAAACGCAAGAATCTATAAAAAGATCCTTGAAATGACCATAAAATAGTCAAAAACCCTTGAAGAAGCTAAAAAAAAAAGAAGAAAAACAACTCAAATCTCTTCAAAACACTAAAAAACAAATAAAAAGTGGTAAAAACACCATAAAACAACCTCAAAAAACCTGAAAGTGCAAAAATCTATCAAAAGAGCATTGATATGAGCCTAAAACACTCTAAAACATAAGAAAAGGCTAATAACACAATAAAACCAAATCAAATCGTATCAAAACACTCAAAAACAAATGAAATGTGAGAAATATACCATGAAACGACCTCAAATAACTTGAAAACACAAGAATCTATGTAAAGAGCCTTTTAAAGATCATAAAACACTCCAAAAACTTGAAAAAGCTAAAAACACTATAAAAATAACTCAAATCTCTTAAAAACATTTAAAACAAATGAAAAAAGACTAATAAATATCATAAAACAATCTTAAATCTCTTCAAAATACAAGAATCTATGTAAGGAGCCTTTGAAATAAACTTAAAACACTTGAAAAGTCTAGAAACACTTGAAACGCTAAAAACACCATAAAAATGACTCAAATCTCGTAAAAGCTTCAAAAACAAATGAAAAAGGTTAATAAACATCGTAAAATAATATCAAATCTGTTTGAAACACAAAAATATATCAAAAAAAATATCTTGAAATAACCTTAATACACTCAAAAACACTTGAAAATGCAAAAAAAAAAAAAAAAAAAAAAAAAGATTTAAAATATCTTTAAAATACTCAAAGAGGATTGAAAAGTGGTAAAACACCATAAAACTGTCTCAAATAACTTGAAAACATAATAATCTAACAAAAAAGCCTTGAAATGACCTTAACAAACTCAAAAACACATGAAAAGGCTAAAAAACCACAAAAACAACTCAAATATCTTCACAGACTAAACAAAATGAAAACTGATAAAAAATAATATACAAAATACCAACAGAGAAGCACTAGAGCTTCATCAAAAGATGAAGATTCTAACCACAAGTCGAGGGAGACTTCTCCAACAAGGTTTCAAGGTTACCTGCAAAATTTTCTTACAACGATATGATACATGCGTCCAGGGGCATACATGTCACGCACAAAGATTTTTGCGCAAGGAAAACCCCTTGGTCACCCATTTATAAGGCTTGCGAGAGGACTCTAGAATTCTCTAGAGTCTTGTAGAAA
>JAOVYX010016927.1:0-23397 GCA_035668315.1 Drosera spatulata | reverse complement strand
TTCATAATATATAATATGAAATTTTATTAATGAAATTTAAATTTTATTACACACTTCGACGTATTTTTCCCGAACAACCTTAAACATAATATTGTGTAATAAAATTTTTCTAAGTGTACTACGACGGATCCGTCGCAAAAACATTGTGTTATTTCGACGAATCCATCGCAGATATGCTGTGTTCACAACACTTAGGAAAAATTTGGAGAAAAAAGTTTGCATATTTTTCTTTTAATTTTCTTTTTCGATCTTGACTTTCCGTCGTAATTTTATTTCTTTTAATTTTCCTTTTCCCATATTTTTTTTTGTGACGGACCCGTCGCAGTATACAACATTTTACGACGGAAAGAATCCGTCGCAATTGTTTGCCGTCGTAAAATCGCCTTGTTTTTGTAGTGAGTCTCAACTGTAGAACTTTCGCAATACTGCGGCAGACTCAGCCAGTGCAGACTAGCCCATAGCTTCACTGCACTGTCTGAAAACTTTTTTAGATAACCTATTCACCCCCTCCCTCTTTAGGTTATTTCTGGGATTTTCAATTGGTATCAGAGCCTATCTTTACAGACTTAACAGTTATTGGAAAAAAACAAGGTCACATCTTTTACATCAGTCTACAAAAAAGTTACTAACAGTTTATTCTTGTGAAGATTCAATCATGGCTCCTCCAAAGCTACCAAAATGTCCAAATAGTGGAGAGCCACCTTCTTACTCCTTCAACAATTTCAACCAATGGAAACTTAGAATGCTGGCCCATCTGGATTCTGTTGACGAAAGAATGTATGGCATTATCATAGATGGGCCTTATGATCCAAAAATGTCAGATCCAATGGATGCCACTAGAGAAGTTGACAAGCCTAAGTGTCCGTGGACGAAAGATGATTGGGATCTGGTGTTGGTAGACAGGAGAGCCAAGAACCAAATATACAATACTCTGGACGATGATATGTTCGAGATTATAGTCCACACCAACACATAGAAGGAAGCATGGGAAGGACCACTGTTGAGAAATGAGGGCACAAATGAGATCCACGAAAATAAGAAGGATGTCCTCATGCAACAGTACGACTGGGTCTTGATGAGAGCAGATGAGAACCTTATAAGCTTCTATGACCGATTTAATGTTCTCATCAATAATCTCAAAACTTTAGGGAAAACCTTCGATAACAAGGAGGTAAACCTTAAGTTTATGAGATCTCTCAGGAAGGCCTGGGGGGCGAAGAGAACTGCCATTAGAGGGTCGAGAGACCTTGCCAAAATGTCATTGGCACAACTCTATCACATTCTGTACACCTATAATCTAGAGGTGGAGCAGAAGAGACAGATAGATGAAGCCAGGAAAAAGACACTGGCATTCAAAGCTCAGGAGAGGATCCTGAAGACTGTGCAGACTGAAGCATGACTGAAGAGCTCGCACTCATGGGAAGGAAATTCAGAAAGCTCTTCAAAAAGAAGAATATAAAGAAACTAAGTGCCAGCAAAACTAAAAAAGCAGACAGAGATGTCTGCTACAACTGTGGCAAACCAGGGGCACTTTGCTGCATAGTGCAGACGACCGCCACAGGACTCGTCTGCACACAAGAAGAAGAAGGACCCGAAAGGAGCCTTCAACAAGAAGGAGAAGGAAAGAGCCTATGCTACAAAGATTTGGAGTGACACAGACTCAGATGAAGAAGAAACAATCTCAAATGCCCAACTGCGTCTCATGACCAGGTCTGACGATGGAAAAAAGGTATTTGACTTCTCCGATTCTGATGCCTCAAATGAGGAACTGAAAGAGGCTCTTCACGAGACCTTTGAAAGCTTTATTGGTCTCTCAAGAAAGAATAAAGAGAACATTGAGTTGATTGTAAATCTCAAAGAGAATTACAATCTTGTCTATCAAGAAGTTAACGACCTACAAAGTCAGTTAAATGTGATAGACAACAAACTCAGTGAATTAGAAGAGAAAGTTAAAGTTCTCTCTGAAATGGTGGACACACGCACCAAGAAAAATACTGAGCTCTAAGCCCAAGTAGATGCGTGGAATGGTAAGTCACTGGATCTGCGCGTGGAATGGTAAGTCACAGGATCTGCAAAAAAAGTATTGATCACAGGAAAATGCCCATAGGATAGGTCTGGGCTTGGGTACAAGAGTTAGCTAAGTGAACAGGCTCACCTAGATGTAACCAACTCGTCTGTAGCCAGCATCGATGAGACAAAGAATGTCTCTAACAGAGTCTTGCAGAAGGGTGTGGCGTTTGCAACCAAAATACAGACCAGTAAGGTCTCTGCTACACAACCTCTGAAGGTTGAACCTTCTGCAAAGACTGCAGAAGAGGAACTCGAACTCCTCTGCTGCAAAGGGTAAGAACAAGACAAAAGTCCTTGTTAATCAGCCCTTGAAACTATAGACTTCTGATAATACAGCAACAAAAGTTAAGAAACCTCCTAAGGTGCCTACTGTCAAGAAAACTGAGTATATAACTCATTATCAAAATGACAGAAGATTCATAAAATCTCAGTTTGCATCAAATTACACTGTATGGAACAGTAGTTCTCTTTACGTGCGAAAGAGACCATACAAACAACACTGTTGCATGTGTAGTATGCAGCAGAGTGGATGGCAACATCTAAGCAGACGACTCAAGGTTAAACTAAAGGTCTATTGCTACAGTTGTGGCAAGCCCGACCACAAAGCCTCTCAGTGTTGGGTACCACACAATTGAGGACCCATGTTCATAGGTACCATATACAAATGTTGTATATGTGATTGTAGGTAATACAGGATCAAGCATGGTATCTGGATAGTGGTTGCTCAGGGCACATGACGGGGAACAAGAGAATATTGCAAAATTATAGAAAAGAAGAAGTTCCCTTGGTCATGTTTGGTGGCGAAAAAGCAAGTAAAACTAAAGGTTATGGAACCCTTGGTACAGGTTCCTTAATCTTTAGGAATGTTGCTTATGTTAAAGGGCTTGAACATAATTTACTTTCCATTACCCAACTGTGTGATAAGAATTATGAAGTGCCTTTTACTAATGACACTTGTAGAGTCATATATAAAAAGTCAAACTGATAGGTCATAGATCAGAAACTATCTACGCAGTAGACTTTAACTTATCACAGTCTGCACAAGTCATATGTTTTTACACTAAGGATGCAGATGACACAAATTGGCTATGGCATAAGAGATTAGCACATTTAAACTTTAAAACAATGGCAAAATTATCCTCAGGTAACTTAGTAAGAGGCCTTCCTCAAGTTAAGTTCAAAAAGGATAAACTATGTAGACCTTTTCAAGAAGGAAAGTAGACTAGAGCAAGTTTGAAATATGTTAACCAAACAAAAACCACAAGAGTTCTTGAACTACTGCACATGGATCTATTTGGACTAGTAGATGTAGAGAGCTTAAGTAGGAAGAAATATAAACTGGTAATTGTAGATGATTACTCGAGATATACTTGGGTAATCTTCCTGCACAAGAAAAGTAAAACTTGTAGTCTGCTAACTAGGTTCCTCAGACAAGTGTAAAATGAGAAAGGTTTAGATATGGTAACAATTAGGAGTGATCATGGTACAGAATTTGATCAATTTGGAGTTAACAAATACTGTTATGATCATGGCATCAAGCACAACTTCTCTGCACCTAGAACACCACAACAAAATGGTGTTGCAAAAAGGAAAAACAGAACCCTCATTGAGATAGCTAGGACAATGCTCTCTCATGCAGACCTTTCAAAGAGCTTTTGGGCTGAAGCAGTAAACACTGCTTGTTATGTGCAAAATAGATGCCTCATTACTAAAAAACCAATGATAGACTGTACTTAGGAAAATTTGACCCTAAGACAAGTGAAGGAATATTTCTAGGGTATTCCACATGCAATATGGCCTTCTGAGTATTCAACAAGGAAACACAAACTGTGGAAGAGTCACTTCATGTTTTTTTGATGAATCTGAGTCATCTATACGTACTGCTGATATTATTGACGAGGAATGTGCAGTGAAGGCAGAGTCGTCTATACTTCGTTAAGGTAAAGAAGGTGCAGTAGACCCAAAACAAGATACAGCAGAGCAAAAACGAGAAGAAACTGTCATTGACCAGCATGAGGACAAAGGCAGATGGATCAAGGCATACACTGAGAAAGACATAATTGGTGACAAGGATGCTGCAGTGCAAACAAGGAGGGAAACCACAAAGTAGTGCCTGTCTGCCTGTTTCATATCAGAAATGGAGCCCAAGACAATCAATCAAGCCCTCAGTGATCCTAACTGGATAAATGTCATGCAAGAAGAAGTGAATGAGTTCAAAAGAAATCAAGTATGATATCTTGTGTCAAGACCAAAGAACTATCCAGCTGTTGGCTGTAAGTGGGTCTTCAGGAACAAGTCTGATGAAAATGGAATTATCATCAAAAACAAGGCGAAATTGGTGTCCAAAGGGTACTCTCAAGAAGAAGGGATCGACTTTGATGAGACCTATTCCCCAGTTGCAAGATTAGAAGCTATAAAAATGTTCCTGGTATATGCTGCACATGAAGACTTCAAAGTCTTTCAAATGGATGTCAAAAGCGCTTTCTTCAATGGAAAGCTATAGGAGGAAGTTTATGTTAAACAGCCTCCTGGATTTGACGACTTTGAAGATACAAATTATGTCTATAGGTTAGACAAGCCCTTTATGGCTTGAAATAAGCTCCGAGAGCGTGGTATGAAACTCTTTCTACCTTTCTTTATGATAATGACTTTCAAAGAGGAAAGGTAGATACCACACTGTTTCTTAAGAAACATAAGAAGCACACACTATTAGTGCAAATATACGTAGATGACATCATCTTTGGTTGCACTAACATCAAACTATGCGAAAGGTTTGCTGCAGTAATGAAATTCAAATTTCAAATGAGTCTCATGGATGAACTAAAATGCTTTCTAGGTCTGCAAGTGAAACAGTTGAGTAAAGGAATATTTATAAATCAATCAAAATACTTAACAAATATAATTAAAAAGTTTGGCCTAGAAAACTCAACTCCAATGAAAACCCCTATGAGCTCTACTGATAAAATTGACAAAGAGAAAAAGGGTAAAAATATAGATCAAACATTATATAGAGGAATAATATAAAGGTAAAAATATAGATCAAACATTACTGCTCTACTGCACAAGCCATGTAGACCAGAGATAGGTGTCACTTAACTACTACTATTTTTGGAAAGAAACACTTTTTATGATTATCTTCTTAATTTTCGCAACGAGTAGATTAATTCTGAAAACTGTATAACGGCTACCTTTTGTTTTCAACGATAAAAATCAACAATTATAAAAGGAGAGAGCACTGTTACAAAAATCAATTTTTGATTCTCTCTCTCTCTCTCAAGTGATCAGCAAACTATAATTCTCCCAATTCTCTCTTTGATCACTCTCAAACTCTCAAATTCTTTCTGAAAATCTTTGTGAATTTCGATTCTTACAAATTACAAAGGCCGACAAAACCCACTTCCTTAACACCCTCCAAATCATCAAAGCCACAAGCGAGCCCGACAAGAAAAGATCTACAAACAGGTGTGGTTGTTGATTTTGAAACTCTGACGCATGAGTTAGATGAAGTCCAGGAAGTTGCTGACAGCATACAAGAAGCCGGCCTCAAATACTTGCGTGAAACTCCTAGCCGAATCTATGACGATGAAATAATGGAATTCATTGAGAAGGGAAGGGTTTCGAAGAATTTTCAAGAAATCAGTTACACTCACAAGAAGACAATGATCCAAGTCACTGTAGAGGACATGGCATGCATTTTCAAACTACACAATGAAGACACAAGGGTGATTCCAACAACCGTCATCACAGAGGGACGGCTAGCGATGCTTGGGACTGAGAATAAGAAAAAAGCCATCAGAACAATGAAGAAGTTCCTATCGAAGGAACATAGATTCCTTGCAGACGTGGTCAAGAAGGCCATCATATCCAGGGAGTTCTCAAAGGACCAGATCACTCAAGATGAGCAGAAGATTATGTGTGCAATCTTAATGAAGCACGAGATTAACTGGGCTAGCTTGATGATGTATCAACTAGCCAGTAGAGGCCAGATAGCCTCTTTACGGCAGATTACTGAGCATCATTGTGAAAGACAAGTTGAAGCTGTCAGATGCTCCAGGAAGGCCTTGGAAGGTATCGAAACAAATCGACATCAAAAAGATTGGCAGACTGTCAGCAAGTCTGGCAAAGACAAGGAAGGTTACAGTGACACAACCACCAACACAACCTAAGTCTGCAGCACAACCTTCAGTGCAGCAAAGGGCTGAGAAGCCCAAGAAGAAGATGATTCCAAAGGCTCCTAAGCCTCCAAAAAGGAAACTGATACTCCAATCTTTTGAAGAAACAGAAGAACCTGCCGTGGGGAAAGCAACTGAAATAGAAGTAGAGTCTGCAAATGTGCAGACATAGAGGAATTGAAGTAGACGTGCAGACTGAAGTGGCTGTGCAGACGAGGGATGCACTCTTAGTGGTGCAGACTAGCAACATATCTGCAGACGAGCAGCACACTGTAAATCTTACAGAATAGCAATTAACACAACCACTTGCAGCCATCGAGGAAGGTTCATCTTCAAGGACTCTTCCTCCCAAAGTACCAGAAGCAGCAGCCCTATATGATTCCAATGTTGCTTTGGCACTCATAAGGGCAGGAGCAGATAATGAATTGCAACAATTCATACTAGGCTCAATGCTGAGCTTCGAGGAAATCATAGAAGTTCCTCAGGCTCCATTCAGAAAGGAACTGATGGCGAAGGGCTATACACGAAAGGAGATCGAGAACATTGAGGCCGCACTTCGAAACCTTGAAGGACCAGCATCACAATAAGTCTCTACTAAAACTGCTGGTATCACCATCACAAAAATCACTGTAGATGAACCAGCTATAACAACAACCATCACAGTAAGGGAACCTGCAGCAAATCAGCCAACCTCCACAACATCTCTAGTTCCATACAATGATGATGATGATGAACCTCAGGTAATTCGAGTTAGAACTGTTGAGGAAGTTGAAGCAGAGGAGGAAACTTCTGAACAAAGGCAAAGGTTGGAAGAAGCCCTTAAACTGATTGAAGAACTGAAGAAGAAGTCTCAAGAACACAGGGCAAAGATGGATGCTTTACTAGGAAAGCCTCATAAGGAGGCTATGCTGCAAGAGTTTGCTCAAAGACACAAACTCAGAAGGAGAAGAACAGTAGGAAGCAGCACACCTGAGCTAACTCTCACAGACTACAGAAGAATGGAGGAAAATGGATGAAACTCTTGAAGCAGATACAGAAAAGATGCACAGAGAAGCTGCACTGTAGAGAGCCACTCAACAGACAACTCTATAGCAGACTGCTTCTCATACCGGACTACAGAAGAGAGTAGCCTCTACACTATCATAAGCTGCCCCTTCCAAGAAAAGAAAGACATCAAAGAGCAACAGGCCAAAACTGATTCCCTCAGGATCCCGACGGATCCATAACACTAATAGGGGACATCTCAGGCATGACTGAAGGAGAAATCGAGCAGATGGTCCTATTGGAATGGAAGGACTCCACAATGAAGACTGGAAGGCACAGACAAGCTCAACTGTATTAAGTTGAGTTCATCCACTCTGAAGAAATGAGGCTAGAGCTCAAAAGAATAATTGACAAAAATGTTCGAGCAGCGACACTTGAAGTCCAGGAGTACCTCTCCATTCCAGAAGTAGGCAGACCATCATCTCCAGGAGGTGATAATGATGGTGGTGATGAAGATCAAGGGGGAGACAGTCACATTGATGAGGAGCTCATTGATGAAGTAGCCAGGGAAAGAGTCCCTCAGCCAATGCAGAAATCCACCACAGCGCAGATCAGTGCCGCTGAACCAACTACAGTAGAGGAAACAATTGCAGTAGAGGTAGAAGACCTCACTGTTGAGACACCTGCGGATGAGGCAGAGTTACAGACTGCTCCATTTACTGTAGTCAAGGACATTACACAAAAGGAGCAGACCACTCCAGCAACTGTAGACCAGCTTGGCCCCTGCAACAAACAAAGTACGTGCAGACGAGCAGCTAAGTGCAGCTAAGCCAACTACAACCATTTCTGCAGACGAGACAATACATGTAGTTGAGCAACCCCTTCATCCTTCACTTACACAACTTGTGCAAGACATGGAAGAAATGCAAATTCCTGAGGTTGAAGAGTAGACAGAGGCAGAAAGCTTATCAAAGGGAAAAACTCTCTCTGTTCTCGGAAAGCATTTGTTGGAAGACACTCCGTTAATGCAAAAAGCAACGAGTCAGCAAATACAAGGGGATATCTCACCAATCCGCATACAATTACCCTTCAATCCTCATTCGGTTTGCAGTAGACCACTGAAGATCTCTCTTCACTTGGCTTCCCTCAAGGCCTGCAGTATGGAGCAACCTCGAACATCCCCATGACTCCTCAAACGGCAATCAGGAGTCTTAAATTGGGAATGGAAGAGGCTAAGTTGCCATAGCACACCGAAACTTCTGTGTCAACAAGAACCAAATCTGTAACCAGAAAAAGCAGACTGGAAAAACGCTAGAAGCCTCCCTATCCAACATTGATGAGAGGCTCAATCAATTGGATCAAAATCTCTACGAAGTCAAGCAATGGACCAAGGATGCTCTGCATGACTTTGCAGATGTCCTTTATCCTCTTGCAGAAGACCTTGCAAATGAGAGAAACATGATGGAAGAAAATTTTGATGCCTTCTATGAATTGCTTGAAGGGCTCTCAAAGGCGTTGACCAAACAAGCCCAAAAGGCAACCGACATCAGTCTGTAACATTATGTCAAGACAACCTCAAACTATAATCGAATGCACAACACACAGGCTGTCAAATTCAAAAAGCTACAGACAACCATTCAGGAGACACAGAGTCAACTGCAGACCCATATTCAACATTGATAAGCATCTTACCATCCTGGAGTCCATGGTGGATGCAACCATCAAAAGATCCACTGTTGAATAGCATGGCCTCAGAGTTGAAGGCATTAAAGGAAGCAGTCAAAGACCTCATCCGGAGCTTTAATGCAAACAAAAAGTGGGAGAAGTCTAAGAGGCCTGCAGCAGAGCGAACTTCTACCGCAGAGGGGTCTACTAGCAAACCTGTAGTAGAGCTGACTCAGGAAGAGCGAAGGCCTCAGGGGGAAGCATCCCCAAGGTTTGCAGCAGAAGGGTCTAGGTCAGCAGCAGAGCAATAGAGGAAGAAGCAAAAGCACAAGCAGCCTAAGGTTCTGCAGCAGGACTATCCTTTCAAGAGAGGACGGAAGGACTATCCTTAGGATAAAATGTAAGTCCTCTAAATTCTGTAAAATACTTTACTTAGCAATGGATGTATAAGGGTTCTTGCCCTTTTTAATTTCTTAGAAGTTTTGTTTGCATCAATTTAGGGGGAGATTTTTAGGAATGTGCAATCCCTCCACTTGTATAGAAATTGATGAACAAAACTTAGGAAGAAATTATATGTGTATTAGATGTTTAGGATGTAATAGTTAGTTAGGTTGCTGCAGACTAGGGCCGCAGTTGCAGCAGAGTGTAACTGGGTGTAGCAGAGCACAGATTGTAGAAAACTACCACAGAAGTGTAGTAGAGTATGGAGAACCTGAGTGGTGCAGACTACTAGAGGGACTAAAATTTACATGCCAAAGATCAATCACATACAACAGCAAAAGATCTCAGTAGGATCCTTCCTGTGTTCAAGGCCAGTTCCAGCAGCAAAGTGAAGTGAGCCATATCGCAGTGCAAGTATGCAAGCTGAATTGTAGAAGACTAAGTGCAATGCTGGGTGTAGACAAAGTTACACTAGCAGGCTGAGTAGATGAGGTCTGGAAGCTGTAGAGTGGGAGCTGAGTTGCAACAGACTGACTGTAGTACTTGGTGCACGTAAAGTTGCAGAAAGGCTGGATATGAAGAGTGTGCAGCAGAGCTCATACAGCAGAGGCTGACAACAGAGGTTGCAGCAGAGGACTGCAGTAGAGGTTGTGCAGCGGAAGCATGGAGTAGATCTGGTGCATGAGGCTGGGTACAGTATGATTTGTGTTGGAATGGAAAGGAACAAGGAAGGGGTAAAAAACAAGAAGTTGAGGCAAATGTGATGTGTACTGGATCAGAAAAGGTGAAGTCAAGTCAGCCTACTGCAGTAGAGGACAAAGCTGTCACTATCAGACAGTCACGGGTTCTGGTTCCCTAAGCCTATAAAAGGGGGCTCACAACGCAGAGAACAAGGCTGACGAGTCTGAGAAAAGTTGAACATCATTTGAGGGCTTTCAAAAGAAGAAAAACCTTGAAAACTTGATGTGCGTGAGCTGAATAGAAGATTTAGGATTTGTAAAGAAGGTTCAATAGTCTGCAAGTAAAGAACAACAACTGCAGCAGAGCACTGCAAGGTCTAGATTCTTCATCCTTTAGCAAGTAAGATCTTGTTGTAAATGGGCAATCTTGTAAACCAGAAACAAGAACTAGTGAACCTCCTTTTGGCTTGACTACACTGGTCATGACCAAGGGAAGACTGGACTAACCTTCTGTTACTTGTTGATAGTAGATGTCTGAACCAGTATAAAAATCCTGTGTCATTTACTTTTCTGCAATTATTATCATTCCTAGAACTGTTAATAAAGAACTTTAAATCCTAAGAGACAAGCTTTACAAAGCTAAAGTCTCAACTGTAGAACTTCCGCAATACTGCAGCAGACTCAGCGAGTGCAGACTATCTTATAGCTTCATTGTACTGTCTGAAAAATTTTTGAGATAACCTATTCACCCCCCCCCCTCTAGGTTATCTCTGGGACTTTCAGTACTAATGTTTTTATTATTCCTAAACAACTAGACTTCTCTCTTGGTTTAAGAGTATAACGTCTCGACTTCCTCGTTGGATGACACGTGGACGTTATATCGTCACAGACCTAGTCCG
This sequence comes from Drosera spatulata, assembly GCA_035668315.1. NCBI lineage: Eukaryota > Viridiplantae > Streptophyta > Magnoliopsida > Caryophyllales > Droseraceae > Drosera > Drosera spatulata. Next base: position 12,486 of record JAOVYX010016927.1, on the reverse strand, counting down.
TGACAAAGCTAAATAACCCAAATGGGTTTAAAAGTATAGAAGTCAAGAAACTACTGAACATTTACATTACAAAATGTACAACGCCATTGTTATATTTCGAAATCTATGTTTCGCTAGGTTTTCCAAACAATTATATATCTATACTACATAATCAAAAGAAGGAGATCTGCTACGATATCCCAAAGAGTAGGTGACTCATCTATATGCATGCAATTCTCACGCTATGGTAGTGCATCATCAACCTGTAAGTTATCTGCAAATGGAACACATAATCAATGAGTACAAGACTCGGTAACCTAGAGTATATGAATTTCATTTGCAAAGCACTCTGTCGATCTATGACAAATCGATGAGTCCCATTAAAAAATTTTTGTATTTTTATAAAACTATGGGCGTCATATCAAACAAGTACTTTCGTTTATACATATTCGTATTTCTTATGTCATTTTCTTTTTATTACCATTAGTCCATGAATCGACTCAAAAGACAATTTCAAAGACATGACAGAAAATATTCCAGAGATAGAACGTCAATCTTCGACCTGAGCCACTTCACGAATCACATTTTCTTTCAATTTGATTCACATCTCGCATTTTTCATGCGTTGCATCTTTTATGTGCTTTCAATGAGGTTATAAATACCAACATTGAGAAGGGCCTCCCTGCAGAGAGTCACCTGTAGCTCCAACTGCAAAGGGCCTCATGTACAATGCCTCTGTATGTATGAGAAAGGGACGAGTACACTGTCATCCCCTCTATAGCTAGTCATTTCCTCACCCGTGACGATGACTCAAGGAATAAACCATTAGAGTCCACTAACACAATGCAAAGCCATAAAGCCAAGCTCAACCTTCTTCCCAACAATTTCAAAATAATACGAAAACGGTCACACCAGACCCAAGAAGGAATGCTATGCTCAACCTTCCTAATATTTTCAAGAAAAACGACCAACGATCCAACGGATCCAAGAAGAGCTGTGCAATGCTCGACCTTCACAACTCAAGGACACATATATATTATTTTATTCGTTTTTTGTTAGTTCACATCACTAAGATCGTGAAACTAAACTCTACGTTCACGTGTCCTTTTTATTTAGGCATTTATGGTCGTACTTCAATTATTTTCCGAGAGGATATATATGTTATAATGGTATGTAGTCTAACCCATTTCAACCCCAACATCCCACATCACATATCAAACATGTAAAACATTCGTCCTCGATCTCGATCCCAATGTCAAGGTTTTTATTATATCCATATCCCCAAAATGGTATATTTAGTACCCTTTATACATAAATCCAATGATTACTTATATTTCATCGCATTATCACACCAAGAATACGTACATTGTAAGGAGACAACTTCCTCGAAACCTTTAAGAAGTTTCGTTCTTGAAACTAAATTCAAATAAGTAACTTCCTGACAATCTCTAAACCTCTTAGGGTCTCACATTGTAAGGAGACAACTTCCTTTCGAAACTTAACACACTTTAAGTATGGGACTCTTTCAAGACGGCATTATACCTTGTCCAAACTTAAACGACCTTTGCCTCACATATGCCCGAGGCTTTTAACAATCTATTGTTGCTTGCTTTCAAGCTCAGATTTGCTTGATTTTTATTTGTCATCTTTTGAATTGATTAAGACTCTTTTACCTTCACATTAACAATTTCATCCCATTTCATCGATGACCTAAACTTCGCCCTTACAGCTTTAAGATAGACTACATATACATTAGTAAAAGAAAAAAAAGTTGTTACTATAAGTTGACTCCATCCGAGATGAATGTTGATCTCATAACCCTTGGAGATTTGGGGCATATGATGACACATGCCTTTCAGCATCGGAATAATCTGCTTTATTTGTTCATCTAGAGAGCAGTACTAATATTTTAATTTCGTGTTTAAGGATTTTTTTTTTTAAGTAGGAAATGCGCTATCAAAGCCAGATCGAGTTCGTTCCTTTTGTTGTTGTTAGAAACAAACAACAAACTCCATTTAGAATGGATTCCTACTTTCCAATGGATATCCAAAAGTTGCAATAAACCTCTTGAATATTGATGCTCGATCTTTACTGTTGAGTCAAACCCATGATGTATAGAAATTGAGTGACAGACAAACTATAGTGTTAGAATATCCAAAAATATATCAAGGCTAAGACTCGTCTGCTTGAAAAGTGAGCCTACAATGGGTGCGTAGCAAGGTTGGTTCAAAGAGGAATGTAGCAAGGCTGGTTCAGATAGGAACACAGTAAGACTTGCAGTATTGAGGTCATGAGTTAAGAGACAGTAAGGCTTGGGCATTTGGGCTTCTGCAGTAAGGAATGGTTGATCTTGGATTGCTTCTGGTTGAAGAGGGTTACTGTAGCAAGACTGAAGGACAGGAAGGCCGAGCTCAATAGAAGGGTCCAGATGAAGGACAGGTTGATCCTGAATTGCTTCTGTGAGGTTACAGCAGCAAGGCTGATGAACATTAAGGCTAAGTTCTACAGAAGAGTTCAAAAAAAGTCAAACTTCACTGTTGTTTTTTGTACTGTGTTAGCGTGCTTCTCTGCATCAACACTAGAGGTTACGTGTCTATGAATATGATTCCATGATAGCAGGAAAATGACATCTCAGGAAAAGGATGACTTCAACAATGACTAAAAAATTTGGGGTTATTTATAAATACAGACGCAATGCCCAAGATTTCATGTGGGTTTTCTGAATCTTCTTTTCTCTGAAAGGAAAGACAAGTGCAGTAAGGCATCAAGTGAACTGTAGAAGAATTTGATAGCTGAAGCTATTAAAGAAGAGTTTGAATAACGGTAGTGTTAGACAAACGATTTCAAGAGGCTGTTTCGATTCCATTTGAGGAGAAGAAATAATCTTGTAATCAGTTTGTATTGTCATTGACACGTTTTAAAGTGACAGGTTGATTATGAGACTAAAATAATCACACATAGTAATATCCTCTTGATTTATCACACTGATAATCAAAGAAAGACAAGAGTAAGGGATACAGCCATATTTTAGCTATATTGCCTAACCAATATAAAAACCTTCATTTTTTTACATTCCTACTTTCATTACCTTTAACCCTACTGCTAATTGACTTCAACCAACAATAAACTAAAAGGAACCAACATACTGTAGTAAGGTTCCACACTACTGTAATAAGCTCAACACTGACTTTTGTTAGTTTAACATTAGAGTTCGAAAGAGAGACTATTCACCCCTTTAGTCTCACAATAAGCTATATTCGGACTTTTTTAAGACTTAATAGCTTTTGGAAAGGAGCTCTACTCTATTTAGCGCTTTTGGAAAGGAGCTCTACTCTATTTAGCTTGCATAGAATTTACTGATATGAGTTTTAAGAATGACAGACTGATAAAATAATAAGAAAGACAGCACTCAAAGGAAGACCTATTCACATAGGTCCATCCTTTGTACATGAAGCGCATCTCTCTCTCAAAGCTCACAAGTGAAGTCAAGTAATGTAGCAACAGAGAGGATTCCTACAATAAAGATTTCTTACTCTTAAACGAAAGCATCCGGTGAGGAGATGGTCATGCCAATCAATAGCAGGCCAAGCAGAAAACTCTCCCACATCTAAAGACTCTGCAATTTGCTGCTACAACTATGGTAAGGTTGGATACTTGTCTCCATCTAACCGTCCTGCAAAGGAGAAGTCTGAGCAGCAATCACCCATGAAGTCACAACCTCTTGACTATGAGATAAGTATCCTTAAAGCTTCTATCTATTATGATAACAACTATGCAATTACAATATCTGGAAATCATGTATCTCACTTCAGGACAAAACATATAAATACAAGATATCACTCCATAAGGGATCATATGCAGAAGGATGACATCAAATTAGAAGTTATTCCCAGTAAAAATCAAGCTGCTGACATATTCTCAAAACCTCTTAGAAGAATCTAAATTTGTTTACTGAAAGGAGAATTAGGGATGTCAGATTTAAATGAGCAAGGCTATCGCAACAAGGTTTACACCTTGCTGCAGCAATTCTTGAGAATTACCCAACTACATGCAATAAGGTACAATGCACTAGCACTGAACAATTACATCATTACTGTGTTGTTTCCTGAGAAGGAGTTTGTGACCACATGCACACCCCACCGTTCCACCATCCAATTGAAAAGGTTTCTATTTTACAATAAATAGGTACTAATACCAAGCCTTTTTACCCTTTACGCTTACCCTACTATGATAAATCTCTCTCACTCAAATTCTTAAATTCCCTAAACGCTCTCAACTTTCAAAAACCCTAAAATGGCACCCGAGGCAATCAAATCCAAGAACTCTACTGAATCCGAATCATCTAAAACCAAGTTCAAATTAGGATTTGTGGTTCAACTCTCTTAATCTGGTCAATGAGGACATCAAAGAAGTCGTCCATCTATTGAGACTTGTAGATCTGAAATTTATTTTTGGACACAACAGCTTAATCTTTTTGGGGACAGTACAACAATTCCCAGATAGTGTAAGGGAAGATAAGAAAAACTTCAGCGAAGATGATGATTGGATTAAGAGTTTTGGCAAGGTTGAGACACGGACCTCACATCGATGCAAAAACCACCCTAGAATAGACTCTTAAGCTCTCTAAGGAAGGGGATACTAAAGTTAATGAGGAAATCATTCAAGCAGCAAGGCTACAGATGCTACGAAAAGAAGACCAGAATCACCCACTGCGAACAATCAGGACTGTACTATCCCTCAAGTACAAATTGCTTGCAGACACAACAAAGAAAGTACTACTATCAAGGGAATATGCCAAAGATCAAGTTACAGAATATCAATTAGAGATCATGTGTGCAATTGTCATGAAGAAGAAGATGAACTGGGCAAACATTCTTCTTGAACAACTAACCATGGGCTGTGATAAGAACTTTTTCGAAAGGATCTGGAGCATGATCCTTGAATATGTGTTGGTCATCCCTGCGAGGGAGGGTAAGAAACTGAATGCTCTCTAGATAATCAACTTAAAAGCCATCTGCAACTAGAGAGTGAAACTTGAAATTAATACTAAGGTTGCTGAAACACAGAACACTGCTCAACGTCCTTCTATTGCATGTGCACCTACCTCGATCAAAGCACTCAAGAGAACCTTGAAGAAGAAGGCCAAGAAAGGATTATCAGAAGGAAATTAATCCTTTTTGTTAAGTCATCTCTCAGTAGCAAAGCCTCTCAAGAGGTAAGAGCAAGCCCTACTGCAGTGGAGTCTACCGCAGCAGACTCCAACCCTACTACAGCTGACACATATGATACTGCAACAGTAAGAAGTCCCCATCCTATAGTCACCACTTCCACTGAGGTAATTATCGAAGTGCTAAAGGACTTGCCACATCAGACAACCCCTTCTCCACCTCATATAGCAAGGGAGGAGTTCATCCCATCTGAAATGGAGGTTGATGGCACCACAACCACCACCATAGAAGCCTCTCCATCACATATATCGACACCAGCTCTCATAGCAATAACCACAACTACATCCACAAGCATCTCCATCCGAAAACCACCAGATGCATCACAAAGACCTCAACCAAACATTGATCCTAAGGCCAAAGGTAAGAAGATTTTGGTTGAACAGCCTAAGTCCAAGCGAGGCCAAAAGCAAATTGGGGAAGATGCTACAATTGCAGCAAGGCTTACATTAGAGGAGGGTGCTCATCTCATCAACCTAAATCTTGCAGCAACCCTTCCAAATCGAAATATCCAAGTTGAGGTTGCTTCACCCATCCAAAGTGGCATTGAAAATGCCCAATCAACCTCAACTACAAATCAAATGGCCATCACCACCACAAGCCTAAATGTTCCCATCAGACCACCTTTAACTTCCAACAGAAGAAGAAGAAGCACCAAAAGATCCAAAAGGGACAACATACCTCCTGTCAACTTTACCCTTATCTTTCATGCTCTTCAAAGAGTAATTGATGACGGCACCCCTACAGACACATCCATATATGCCTAAGGGATTGGAGTCATGCTGGCCGTTAAATATAATAACAACAATCATAAAAGTCAATAGTTTTACAAGGAAAAGGAAGCTCTTCTAGAGTTTGTGATGACTCTAGAGAAGGAAAGAAAGATTCGGCAACTGATCCAAAATGCCACAACCATCCTTCTGCAGGAATATATGGCTATTATAACAGAGGATAGGATTTCTGGAGGTGGCAAGAACGGTGGTGATGATGATGACAATGCTCCTCCCCCTTCTACACTACAACAAGAAAGCTAAGATAAAAAGGTCATTGATATAGTTGCAGCAGAGTTTGCTGCACAGGACCTCACTACAATACCTGTAACAACCCAGGGGAGGAAATCCAACCAAGTGAGGAGAACCAAACTTTCATGAACCTTATTGTCGAGACAGCACTAGGAACGCACTCAGAGTTGAGAGCTGCTTCTCAAGACTTGCAAACCCCTCTGTATCATAATATTCCTTCAGTAGACTCCATCACCACTGCTGAAAGGCAATTTTATGACATCATCAGTGCAGAATCCCCTATCTGTAGTGTTCCTCAACTCCCACCACTACGACAACCTATCTTTGCCACCTCACCACTATCAACCATCACAAAATCACCATCTCCAACCCAAAACACCACCACAAAGTCACCACCAGTGACAGAAGTGTTTGAAACTTTTACACAAGAGGGTGAGCAACTACAAGGAGTGTCTGAAACTCCTGCTACACCGTCTGTGGCTGCGGCACCTCATTAAATAGATACTCAAGAAGTGTCACAGGCTCCTACTGAAGCGTCTAAGGCTTCCACACAGGAAGATGAGCATATCATAGGAACGTCTGAAGTTCTTGCAGTAGTATTTGAGGCAACTGCACAAGAAGATAAGTATGTCACAAGAATGTTTGAGGTTCCTACAGTAGTGTATGAGACTATTGCACAACTAGAGCACTCAATAATGGATATGCCAACCATTGAAGATGTTCCTCTTACTCCCAGTCCCTCGACTACTCCAATAGGGCACATCCCAGTGGTTCCCTTTTCATCACTGCTTCTTTGCTTTTCTGCACACTCTAAGCTAATCAATTGTAACGCCCCAATTTTCACGTCCAATGACACATGGGCGTTATGCCATCACAGACCTAATCCGTGACTAGGCTAAAGAACCCAAACGGGTTTAGAGGTATAGAAGACAAGGAAACCAATTAAGCAGATACATTACATAATTACAGTTTGTTTGCAGTAACCAAATTATTACAAGTTATATTACATGGTACTTCCAGTAAGCTTCCATTAGACTTCCAGTAAGTTTTCAGAAAGCTTCCAATAAGTTTGCAATACGTTTCCCACAAAGCAGTACTTACTACTTTCTCATGAAATTCAAACATGTACAGGCCAACTTCCAGCACGCATGATCATCTTAATTTGAAATTTCGAGAATTAACAACCATGAGCCTTCGAAACAAGTGCAACTAATCCATAATTTTATTTGAATGTTGCTTACAACATAATTCGGTTAAAATAGATAGCTTAAAGTCAATGCCATTCTTATCATAACAATAAGCTTGTTTACCAGTAAATAGTTCTTTATCCACAACCCAACACATTGGCTCTAAATTTTCAAACTTGAACACTTGAAGCGTACATAAATAGTTTCTTGTTTTTACAACAATATGTTGTAGCAATCATGACCTATTCTCCAACAATACAGCTTAAGTCTTCACAAAGTACCTCATATACCAGAAAAGATAACAACTTATACACAGCTTAGCTTTGACTTAGGCATACCTCTAATCAATTTCACATTTGCGTTATACCCAAGGCAATTGCTTTTTAATCAGAGCTTGAGCCATTAGACTTTCGTATTTAAAATCAACTCTCATATAATAACAAATTCAGAAATGGCATCCATTTTAATCCAGATATCGTATTTTGGATTACCCAAAACAAATCATAGTTACTCTTCAATTGTACATGCATAAGCTGCATAAGAAGAACTAGCAACACAAGCAGTAGCACAAGCCATACCGGCAGGACAAACAGTACTGGAAACAAAAGCAGCAGCACAAGTAGTACTGGTAACACAAGCAGTACTGGCAACACAAAAAGTACTGGTAACACAAGCAACAACACAAGCAGTACTAATAACAAAAGCAGCAGTACAAGCAGTACTGCCAACACAACAGTAGTGACAACACAAGCAGACCTAACAGAACAAGCGACACCAACAACAAAAGTAGCATAAGCAGACAACCCAGACAGCAAAACCAGCATAGACAACACACCCAAAATAGGCAGTACGAACAGCGTAAGCAACAGAACCAACCCATAAGGCAGCACAGGCAGCCTAAACAAGATGAGTAAAACCCTCTTTATTTTACCCACTAGATGTTCACTGGTAGTCACTAAGCAGTAAATCTTACTCTATGAGCACCATACTACATCAAGCTCTAGAATCGAAATCTTTATATAAAGTAATACTTATGCAATGTAGGTCTTTGCTAGGATCTCCACCTATCATATTAAGGATATTTAACTGAAGCTTAATGAATGATATAGTTATGTTATCTGATTGCTTTAAGAAATAGTCACATCAATTAGGGAGCAATGTCTTTTTCTAGAAAACTTTATTTCAATAATTACGTGCTTCTCTATTTACTTTACAAAAATCAGGTTGTGGTTCACAACCAATATGCCATTATACTTTGACTAGCAAAGCTCCAACCTCTAAGATCATAAACTTTTCATATAAGTTGGTTTCGTACTCATAGGCTGGTTTATCCACAATTTAAATATCCATTAGCCTATTATATTTACGGTACTGACATCATTTCTTAGGTTCTTCTAACCAAACATTAATTTATGACCAAACAGTCATTTTCACTGATTTAATGGATTGTGTCCAGCTTTTACCTTTTACACTATATTTAAACTAAGATGCTTTGCTTTATGATAATTTACCTATCCCACTATCGACAGCAATACGAAATAATAGTTTTGCATTATGTCTCAATTTTGATCATATATTTACTAGAAATTGAATTCCAAGAAAGAAAATTAGGGATGATTTTTTTTTTTTTATTGACCAATTGATTCTGCTTCTTTGAACACGTGACCATTAATTCTCATCTTGGCTACACCCGAAGGTCTCTTGTTCGTTACTTTGGATATTATATCCAACATCGGGCAACTCTGTGCCAAATCAATGCCCACGATATGTGCGACATGTCCCAATTCCTCATCTCATGCTTTTAGTCATTTATTATTGTTTGATAAATATTAAGGTCACTGTTCATTTACACATCGATTATTCTCTATATTCATTCATCCTCTCTTCAACCGATAATGAATCGATTCATAAAATAATTCACCTCTAATGCTAATTTAATTAACATTAGCCCATGTTTTCCCTTGCTGCAACAAGACATATTACAGCTTACTTTCTCTGCAACCGATACTGACATACTTCACTTCTGCAAGTTAAGCGTGTGCTATATCATATCAAGCACCTTAATGTCAAGTCCAAGCCAGCTGTTTTTCTCACTAAGCAGACATTGCTTCTTATAGCAGAAAGCAATGCACTTATAGCTTAGCCTTTCAGTATCAAGTTTATTAAATTGGTCTTACTTGAAGAACATTGTTAATTTGCATAAAAAATGCATTAGTTTATTTGACCTTTCTAGTCAAGTTGTTACTCGTCTCGAGGAGTACATCTTCAGTTATATACTCAACCCAGACTTATGTTTCTTGCTCTACACTCGATGCATATGCAATCCTATCGTTTTGATTTAATATACTTATAATCATTTTTCCTAACTTCTAACCTAAAAAGCCTGCTCTGGTACCATTCTGTAACGCCCCAACTTTCACGTCCAACGACACGTGGACGTTATGCCGACACAGACCTAATCAGTGACAAGGCTAAAGAACTCAAACGGGTTTAGAGGTATAGAAGATAAGGAAACCAATTAAGCAGATACGTTGCATAATTACAAACAATTAAGCAAATACGTTACATAATTACAGTTTGTTTCCACTAACCAAATTATTACAAGTTATATTGCATGATATTTCGAGTAAGCTTTCAGTAGGCTTCCAGTAACCTTCTAGTAGGCTTCCAATAAGCTTTCAGTAGACTTCCAATAAGCTTTCAGTAAGTTTTCAGTAAGTTTCTAGTAAGCTTCCAATAAGTTTCCAGTACATTGTCAGTAAACTTTCAATAAGTCAAAGTGCTATCAATTTAATTTCATATTAACCAAACAAACCTAAACTGAAACATTAGTCCAAAAGAAGACGTGACAAGCTATATGTATGCAACTCTAACTCTACGATCGTGCATCATCAACCTGTAAGTTACCTACAGAAATTGAAATACATAACCCATGAGCAAAAAACTCAGCAACCTAGAGTATATGAATTTCATATGCAGGGCATTCCCTCAACCTATGGCAAATCGATAGGTCCCAGTAAAATATTTCGATATCCTTTGAAAATATAGATGCCATATAAAATAATATTTTCATTCATACATCTTCATATCTTTTTATGTCTTTTCCTCTTTATTATCATAAGTCCGTGACTTGACTCAAAAGACAAACTCCAAAGGTATGACAAACTCAGAGTATAGAGATAGAACGTCAATCGTTACCCGGGATACATCACGAATTCATTTTCTTTCCATCCAATTCACATCTCGCATCTTTTAAGCGTCGCACCTTCAGTGCTTATGCATTCAATGATGCTCCTGATCCATCATTGAGAAGGGCTTCCATGCAGAAAGTAAACCATGGGCCAGCCACAAATGGCCTCTATGCAATGTCGCTACATGTATGCGAAGGGGATGGGACACTACCTCCCCTTTCCTAGCTAGGCATTTTCTCACCCGTGACAATGACTTAAACAAAATAAAACAGCTGGAGTCCACTGACTCAATCCATAGCCAGGAAGGTTATCAAAGAAACAATGAATGATCCATCTGGATCCAAGAAGGGACGCCAAGCTCAACCTTCGTTAACATAACATCTCAAAGTCACGATCTCAACATTTCCAAGAAATGACGCACCATGCTCGACCTTCCTACGTATAGAAGGGACTTTCATGTATTATGTGTCGTTCATTATGTTCTCATTATATTCATCTCATTAACACATGCACAATCAACGTCTTTATTACCATATCCTTTATTAGGGCAACGCAAGTGTTATTTGCATTTAATATCCCGAAAGGGTAAATAGTTGTCATGAACTATATTCTAGTATCCATTTCAAACATAACACAAGATAATCACACAACAATTATCCCCGAACCCGACCCTAATGTCAAGGCACTATATATATATATATATATATATATTTAAAATCTCAATCCTTAACATTTTTGTATGTTATAACAACATGAGGTCATGCACATACGCTTTCACGCCTGAGGTACAGCTCGATCTCTAGCGCACACACATAACCTAACACATACCTAACTTAACACATACCTGTACGCACTACCGGAACAAAATACACATATATATTGCATAGCCTAACTAATACACATACCTATACTCACTTGGGTCGCACAAAAGCACACCACAGCCACACCATCACCATGAACCCACATATATAACACATTTAGAATCTTTAATGCACACACATAGGTCAGTCATTAAGCGTAGAACACACACACATGAAACTAGACTCTAAATACACATTGTTAAACACTTAATATACACACATATCGCATACCTATGCATCATGACCTCAACATATCCTCAATGTACACTCCAACACATGCCCTGCACAACATTAACACAAAAATATACATGCGCAACGCCTCTCTGCACTACAAAAAAAAGGTGATTTTACGACGGAACACATTTGCGACGGACCATTTCCGTCGCAAGCAGAAACTTAATGCGACGGATCCGTCGCAAAATAAAATATGGGGAAAAAATTAAAAGAAAACAAATATACGACGGAAAGTCAACAGCCGTCGCAAAAGAAAAAGAAACCTGCGACGGCGGCCGTCACATAATTGCGTAAAACAAATTAAGAAAAAATTTTCACGGTTAATTAAGATTTTGCGACGGAATCCGTCGTAAAATAAAGGTTTTTCAAAAAAAAAAATTTGTCTTTTCTTCTAGGCAAAACAGTGAATAAAATTATTGCGACGGAATCCGTCGCATTACGCAAAGAATTGTTTTGTCTAAAACAATTATGCGACGGATTCCGTCGCAGAAATACATGGGATAAAATTATGGAAAAATACATTATAGTGAATTAAGCTTATGCGACGGATTCCGTTGCAGAAAAAACTGAATGCAAATTTTTGTTCAGTTTTTTGCTAAGTGTTGGGTAGATAGTTATTTGCGACGGCATCCGTCGCAGATAATTTTACCATTTTGAATTAATTCGGGAAAAATAGAACGATTGATGTAATAAAATTTAAATTTCAGACATCAAATTTTGTGCTCTATATTATGCATTAATTTATCATATCTAAGTTATAAATATATAAATGATATATGAAACATCAA